>JAQZBX010043127.1:0-21777 GCA_029593785.1 Cabassous unicinctus | reverse complement strand
GAGCCCTGTGCCAGGCAAAGCTGACATCAGAGGAAGCTGGGCCCACGGAGCCTGAAGAGGAAGAGGACGCTGAGCCCTCGCAGACGTCGCCCGCCATCTTGCTTCAACACGAGGCAACAGAGTTTGGTGAGGAAGTGACCGTGAGCTGGACTCTTCAGGACCTTGTGACCGTAAGCTTCCACCCCAAATAAATACCCTGTGCAAAGGCCAGCAGATTGTGGTACTTAGCGTCAGCACCCCTTAGGCTAATACACCGTGGATGAACCTCATTTAGAAATAGGGTCTTTGCAGATGCAGCCAAGGTAAGATGGGGGGCCCTAAGTCCAAAGCCTGGTGTCCTTGTAAAAGAGGAAAGACCCAGACACACAGAGGGGACAGCCGTGTGACATGGAGGCAGACGCTGGAGCCGTGGAGCTGTGCGCCGAGGCGCCCTGGGAGGCGTGGCCCTGCAGAATCCTTGATTTTGGACTTCTGGCCTCCAGGACTGCGAGAGAACAAACCTCTGCTGATTTGTGCTCCCGATTTGCGGCTATTTGTTGCAGCGGCTGCAGGAGACTCATACAGACTACACTTGGGCTGGGTTCCGTGGAGGGGAGCGTTTGAACTCCACTGCCCTGGTCTCTGCACTTCCGCTCTCCCCAGAGCACTGAGCCCTCCCAGGCCCAGAAGGTCCCACAGACACACCCAAAATCACCGGGGCCACAGCACCACCTGCCAAGCTATTTCCAAAGGCAACTGCGTTCTAGGATGACCCTGTTCACGCGGCATTTCTGCCCGAAACGCAGGGATGTCTCTGAAGTGCCTCCTTCCTAAGCCCCCTCTGCACCCTGCCTCAGCCTCCCCACTGCCAGGAGAGGCCACTTGGCCAAATCCAGCCCAGGCCACCCACCCTGCACCTCGCCCAGGGCGGTGGGGTTCACATGCTGCCCCCCATGGTCAGCTGAGAGGCCCGAGGCCACGTTCTATCCATGCCTCAGTTTCCTTATCTGCAAAATGGGGCAATCACAGCATCTGCCTCAAAGAGTGAGGGTAAAATGAACCCCCAGAGGTAGAGCCCCCAAAGGTGCCTGCCCAGGGAGAGGCACTGAGCCCGGCCAGGAGGGTTTGTGGTTGCAGGCTCCACTGTGTGCGATGGGTGGTGACACCTGTGCTATCCCCTCCCCAGGCTCAGGCCCAGACCCAGCAGGGTGGCTGGGGGCTCAGGACAGCCCAGGAGCAGGGTGGGGCAGCCCAAGAGGAGGGCAGCGTGGCCCGGAAGGAGGAGAAGGGGTCTGCGGCTTTGCAGCGAGCCCTGGCTTTTCCTCCAGGAGGAAAAGAAAGGGTATGGGAAACCCCATCTCCTGCTATCTAACTGAGGTGGAAGAAGTGAGACCTCACCCGGTCTTTAGCTGCATCAGGTGACCAAGGAGCAAATGGAACAGGGGCCTCTGAAGACTCCTGCTTGGCCTCTCCGTTTAGAAGGGAGCCTGGGAGGTGCAGGAGGTGGGGGGCAGCCATGGTGCGTCCTGGATGAGACACCGGCTTGGCCTCATTGCCTGTCATGGATGCCCTTGCCCAGGAGCCCATCAGGAACCAGAATAGAAAGTCGCAGGAGCTGGGGTGGGGTGTGGGTAGGGGGATGGTGGGATCTGGGGCTAGGTCCCTGGCCACGATTTGGAGTTGTTGCTGCTCATGCCTAGGGGAGAGGGTGGTCCCAGGAGGCAGGGAAAGGCCCCAAGGCCCTGGGAAGCATCCCCCACCCGCACACCATGGAGAGCAATGGACAGCTGCCTGGCAGAGAAAAGCCGTCCTACGGATGGCTGAGCCTGAGGAGCTGATGCCGCCCACACCCAGATTCAGTGAGCTGCCGTGGGCTGGTCATCTCTCCTGTCTCCCTGAGTTCTTCTGTCCATCATGTGGGTGAAAGTGGCTGCAAAGTCCCTGAGCACATGCTGTCTGAACTGCTAATCCGGCTGGTCTCATACACTGTCTCCTGTTAATTGGCTTCTTTGTGTGCATCTCATCATTTAATGAGCCAGCTCCGTGGTTCCAGCCTCACCTGCAGCCTGCACTGACCCTGGGGCCTTGGGCATGCTGGAGATGGGGTGCGGCTTGCCCCACCCCAGCTGGTGGCCTGCACAGGTGCCTCTGGGGAGCCCAAGCGACCACACCGTCTCCTGTGACAGCATCTGCCTTGAAGTCCAGTGGAGCTGTGTGCTCTAACCTCCCAGCCTCAGTTTCCTCACCCAAACTTGGCTTGGTGTTAATATCATTCTCTCAGGGCTGCTGGGAGGGTGTATGTGACTCCTCAGCACAGGGCCTGACACCCAGAACGTGCTCAGTAAACAACAGCTCTAGTTATTGTCGGTATTATGGCTGTCATCTTCCCAGATACCCTGCCACATTTTGCACACCCTCCCTGTTTCCTTGACCCTCCCACGGCATGATTTGGGGTCCTCACACTCTGCCTGACCCTGTCCAAGCCCCCTCCACACCCACAGCCCCATTCTGCTGGCTGGGTGGTGTGGATGCTTGCTGGACCATGTCAGAGGTGTGACCATGGCTCTGACGGCCCAGGTTTGAGGGCCTCCCCAGTGCCCTCTCTGGGAACCAGAGTGCACACTTCCCCTGCTAGCCCTGGTCCTGCTGGCATGTCAGCCCCCAGTGGTCCTCCACCTGGGGTCCCTCCTGGGAGGAGTCCTTCCCAGCCAGCCCCACGCCCGTCATGTTCCCACACCGGGCCTGGGATAGAGCTGGTGCCCTGTAACTCTGGTCAAAGAGTACGCCTGAGTATTACACACACATTTCTCAGCCTTGAAAAGGAAAAAAGGGAACTTCTACTCTAGTCTGAGTAACACTGACTTGAAGTACTGAGCTCTTATTCTATGTAATTGTCTCCAAGTGCTAATTATTACTGGCAAAGGGCAATCTCCTCCCCATAGCTGTTAAAATAGACAATCAAATGAAAGTAGAGCATTTAAAAGCTTGTGTCAAGCCCCCGGAGCTCCACGGCAGTAGAATCAAGATAAGCTTGTTATCAACTCACACTAGGATGAATTCCTAGAACTGTAAGCATCTGACATTAGGCATCACTTGTCACCTCCCTGACAGCCTGACAGATGCCTTGCATAGACCCAGAAGCTGTCAGCCACTCGACTGCCTGGCATGGGCATCCTCTGAGCTGGCCTTGCCCAGTCTCCCTGGGAATCAGCACCCCATACGTACCTGCTCCCCTCGGGCAGACGATGACATTTATGGGATCCTTTCCCATCCTGTCTCCCCACTCTCCTTCCAGCTGATGGCCAGTGGGGTTCCCCGAGTCCAGCCACCAGCCACCCCTTCTTTTGCAAGCTGCTCTCACCTTGCCGCTCTCCCCGTCTGAAATCACTGCTCTTGGTTTTTCATATAACTACAATCCTCCTGAAAAGAGCCATAGACACAGACACACACCTGCCAGCTGTCCCCAGTCACTGACTGGGACCGAAACAAAGGCCAGGCTTCATTCATTTCAGCTACGCTCATAAACCCTTCAGAGAACAGGGACTCCTCTTTGGGGGTGCCCACCCCCGTTCCATCCCCATCCTCTGCCCACTTCCACACCCATACACTCAGGTCACCTCGTTCTCATGAGGTATGCTAGGAAACTGCTCAGACCCCAAGGCAGCGAGCCCAAGCTTCGGCCCATGTGCTTTCACATCGCCACCCCCCACTCCCAGGACAGGAACCAAGTCTCCATCACTTCCCATCCCCAGGGCTCTGGGCATAGAGGAGAGGCTGGCAGAGCTGCACCTGTGCTGCTAGGGCCCAGAGGCACAGCTGTGCACCTAGCATGCCGACGACATCAGCTTGCCTTGGGAGCTGCCGCCAGACCTACGAAGTACTCACAGCGGGCTTAACCAAAGGGAGCCTGCAGAGCAGCTCCAGCAGTAAGACAGACGAGCAAGCAGACAAGTCCATGCTGACCTAGCCTAAGGCATCCAGATGCAGTCGTCCAGGAGGTGTGAGTGTGTCAGCGTGTGTGCGAGCAACACGGTCTTTATTTCAACGGTATTGCGATTCTCTTACACCAAGTCCACAATTAGACTTGTCCCCTTCACGTGGGGCCTTGAAGATGCTATTTATTTAGGAAAGGCTGGCCATCTGCCTCCTTTGAGGTAACCTGAGAGCAAACCAACGGGGACGGCACTTACCGACATTTGAACAATTGGCAGTGGTTTGCACAAGCTCACTGTTACAGGCAGCGCCGGGGCCATTACGCCCCTCTTGACCCGCCATGGCTCGGATGGGATGTGACCCGCCCAAGGTCACCCTGGCCAGAGAGTGGGGAAGTGGGATGGGCTCTGGACCCCCAGTGCAGGGCTTTCTCCCCAAGTGGTGGGGCTGCTTCATCAGGGCAGCCTCGTGCATCTTTCAGGGCGCCCCCTGAGAAGCACGCCTTTTGAAGGTGACACTTTCCCACTGACAGCGCCGATGATTGTGGGTTAAGGAAGCAGTACTGCGTCGTGGCATTATTATCGCTAGCTTTTAATATTCAGCCTTCCCATCAGGTGAGGTCTTACAAAGATGGAGAAGCCCCAATTGATCTCTCAGACAATTCCTCAGATAATAGCAAAGCCTGCCACCTCCTAATGGCGCTTGCAAATTATATTCCTGTATTGGTAACCTGCCTGCGGACACCCCAGGACATGCTCTTGTGAAACTGCAAATAATCTCAGCTGAGGAGACAGTAGCGTATCCTTTGCCACCAGCCTTCCTGTGAGTCTTTGGCCCTGGTTATTACTGCAAATGCCCCTCCTCGGCCGGGATGCAGACAGGCTGGGGTACCTGCCTCTCTTCCCCACCTCCCCACCACACCCCTCTCGTCCATTTGAAGCCCGTGCTGATGAAACCGTCAGCTCTGAGGCCACCGGCCACTGCAGGGATTCAAGGCCAAATGTGAGCTGACACCCAGCATTGAGTTTTCCTTCCTAATAGAAGCTTTAACCCAAACGGACTGGATCCTCACACTGATTTGTGACTATGGAGGTGGAAAACGGTTGCTGTTTTTAATAGCAGGATGCCGGGAAAGTGTGGAGAAGTGGGGTCAGGGACGGGAAATGCAGCATTTGCCAACAACTGAAGACTACCCCGTCTGGCCTACCTTGGATGGCACATGTGCAGGTGTGTCCTCTCTGAGGCCAGCCTGCTCCTACTGGGTTTCCGGGGCCTTCTTTCACCTAAATGAGAAAATGGAGTGGGGGGCTCCCAGTTGGGCCAAGGTTGTGTGGTGGCAGGTTCTGTCACCCCTGAAGGCCCCGCTGGGAACGGCTCCGTAGCAGAACCTTCTGGGAGGCATCAAGGAGGGAGGGCAGGGTCCAGGCCCAGAGCCAGGCGGGGACCTGGTTGGCCTACTGTGCAGGCGTCCAGGGGCCTGGGGCCGCTACGGGACACTGCTGTGTGCGGGCAGTGGGGAGAGGGGTGATGGCACTAAATACAGCTGGGCCTTATTATTCGTGGGCTCCATATTTGCGAATTTGCCTATTTGCTGAAATTTATTTCTAACTCCCAAATAAATACAGCGCTTTCATTGTCATTCAAGGACATGAGGTCATTTCCACAGAGCAGCGGGAGACTTGAGATGTCGCCACACGTGCTCTCGGCTGAGGCTGGACAAGGCGACACTCCGCTTTCTTGTTTCAGCTCTCCAGTTGTAAATGTGTCCTTTTCACTGTGTTTTCATTTATCAGCTTAGGGTCATGTTTTTATTTCTTATTACTTAGTGCCATGTTTTTTTGCATCTTCGTGTTTTTGGTTGGTGATTTCGCAGTTGAAAATGGTCCCCGGTGTAGTGCTGAAGTGCTGTCTAGCGTTACTAAGTGTAAGAAGACATTGGTGGGTGCATGGAGAAAACGTGTGTTAGGGAAGCTCCATTCAGGCCGGAGTGACACTGCTGTTGGCTGTGAGTTCAATGCTAATGAATCAGTAATATATATTTTAACTTTTTTTTTTTTTTTTTTAGAGGTACTGGGGATTGCACCCGGGACCTTGTACATGGGAAGCAGGTGCTCAACCACTGAGCAACACCTGCTCCCCAATATATATTTAAAAATAAGGGTTTTTTAACCTTTTTTGTTCCACGGACCCCTTTGCCAGTGAGGTGAAAACCACGGACCCCTTACTAAGCCCACACTACACTGTGTATTATTTAGTAAATATATCACACCCACACCAACACGTCCCCACAAAAATAATGTTTTTTTGAACTTCAATTCAAGCTCACGGACCCCTGGTTAAGAACCCCTGTTTAAAAAGGTGCCTTTAAGCAGAATTGTGTATAAAACAAGGTTAGGTATTGATCCGTTGATGGAAATGCTGTGACAGAGGCTCTTTCCCCCAGTGGCAGGGGCTCAGTATTTGCTAATTCAGTGTTTGTGGTGACTTTATAGAACAGAACTACCTTGAGTAACTTACGAGAATCGGCTCTACGGCCCTGCTGGACCCAGGTGCGAGAGACCCCGCGAAGCCCCTCGCCGTCATCGGGGACCCGGGAGAAGCCCTTCTGGCCACTTACGGGCACCCACCCCGAACGGCGGATCCGCTCTCAGCCCCTGAAACTTCCATCCGGAGCAGGCTTTGGCCCAGGTGCTCCGAACGTCAACTGCAGCGGCAAAGCAAATTCCAAAGACGGTGGAAACCTGAGCGCTGGCGTCAGAGCCTGTGGCGGTCACTGGCTGCTGGGCGGGCCCACAGTGCAGGACAGGAGGGCAGGCGGCGTCCCAGAAACACCGGTGGGTGGTGCACGAAGGCGTGGGCCCCCACTTCGTCGCAGGAGGGGGGCACGCGTTGACACAAGTAACCACGCCGCTTGTGATCGGTTCTTTCCTCGAAGTTCACGAGAGGGGCGGACGGGATGCTGGGAAGTTAAGGCTAAGACACCAGCTCGTTCTCCCCCCACCAGCTGCAGGACTCCAGCCTCCAAAGCCCCCGGGCAGTGTCTCCAAACGCCCTGCTTTCCTGGGGTCTCCAGCCAGGGGTTTACGAGGCTGCTAGCTCTGGGCTCTTAACCTGTTCTAACGCTTCATTTGCCAGATCCAGGGCTCTTGCTGGGGAACACAAAGGAAAAGCCTCCCCTTCTCCCTGCCCTCAATGAGCCTCTTTCAAGCTTCACACTGCCGCCTGGAGGCTCTCGCCAGGACACGGGGAGGGAGTCACGACGGCCACCGCACCCGCTCCGACTCTTACCGTACCTGATCCCAAATGCACTGGCGCCCTGCCCGCCCCAGCCCGTTCCGTGCCATAGTCAGTCCATCCCCATCCTCCACCGGACTGACCTGAGGAAATGCAGAAGGGACGCGGGAGCCGAACCTCGTCGATGTGTGGACGAATCCTCAGAAGATCGCGCTCCAGTTCACGCCTGGCTTGGCCCTAAACCCCTGGGCTTTGGGAACGAGCATGTTCCCCTAAAGCCACCCCCCCCAACCAGAGCACCCGGGCACCGCCGTCACGTCTGCTGCCTCAGTGCCCGGCCTCTTGAGATCGAGTCAGCTTCTCTCCGTGCCCAACTATCCCGGCCTCTCCCTCAGGACCGGCGCCAGCAGAATCTAACTGAACCTCAAATGATGCACTCAGTGAAACGAAGGTGCCGGCGTCCACGCCACCCGGGTCACCTCGGAGACCACGAGGGGAACGCGGGCCCTTTGCGTGTCCACCCTGCCCTGTGCAGGAGCGGCTGAGCCTCTGAGGAGTGCTGGCCGTGGGCCTCCTGCTGGACACGGGAGCACACGGAGCCCGGGGACCCGGGGGCTGGCGGGTGGAGGCACCAGGGGCCCCCTGTCCACCCAGATGTGTGGAGCGCCCTGGGCGGGGAGGCTGCCTGGGCCCGCGCCTTCCGCCAGCACGTTGACTGGGGCGGCCCTGCAAACCTAAAGCACGGTGGATGAGCCCGAGCAGGATTCAAAGCCACAGTCACAGGCGATAAATGCCCGAGGGAGGGGTGGTCACTGAGGAGGGGGCCTTGGCGGGGAGGGGGAGAGACGGCCGCGTGGTGACGCAGTATTTCCAGACTACGGCCGATCGGCAGGACAGACATCAGGCGGGGGGAGGAGGGCGTGGGGTAGAGCCCGCCGGGAGCCCCTCCCAGGCCAAGGCTCGGGCGCTCCAGCTGCCGGCGGAACCAGGCGACGCGTCGCTGACGTCCTGGAGTGGCCGTGGGCAGAGGCTCGGGCCTCCAGGCGCAGCTCGGGGGAGATCTGCAGCTCAGTTTAGCCCCCGCGTGTCCCGCCTCATGACAACCTTTACCGAGCGCGTCCACCTGAAGGCAGCGACTGGGCGACTGACCCCAACGGCAAAGGACGGCTCTCTGGGTGGCGTGAAGCCGCCTTTTCCAGGTGCTGGTGCCCGCGCACCGCCCCGGGAAGGCAATTCGTCCCTTGCCACTGGGCGGGCACAGGTGGCGCCGATCCAACCCGAGGCCCAGAGGTTCTGGCCGGGACCAGCATCCCGACGGCAGGTGCTGCCCACAATACGAGCCGAGTGAGGGGGCGGCCGAGTCCATTTCCCGCGAGTTTCAAGGTGAACAGCCGTGCTGCCCACCTGACCACTAACCAGAGCTCTCCGACGAGGCCTTCCTGCCCTGATTCTCACCCGGTCTCCCGGAACCCCCAGCTCCCGAAGCGCCGACGCAGCCCATGACGTGAGACGGGGCTGTGCGTGGGCCAGGCAGTGAGCCAGTGGCCAGGACCCCCAGCACCAGGCGTTTCCAATGGCTTCTTGGCCTTTGGCGAGACACTGCCGCCCTCTGGGGACAAAGAGCGGGGCTGAGTGGACAGGACCGAGGTTCCTTTTGCCCTCGCCATTCCTGGGCTTCCCAGACGGCCCAGGGGACGTAGAGTTAACGTCAGGGCTATGACCCGCCACGTACTGGTCAACGGCGGCTGCTAAAGCTATCGCCCACGAGGACAGCGGCTCCATCACTACACTAGCTCACTTCCCGTCTGGGTCAAGTCCTGGGAAGGGGCGGCTCTCTTCTAAGGGATGATTGGGCCCTGGTGCTGCTGCTTTCATCACGGAGCTCCCGGGTGGGGGCCTGTCTGCACCCAGTGGTGGGAGGATGGGGAGGATGGGGGCAGGTGGGAGTCCACCATGGGCCTCACTCCTGTCCCTTGGCCAGAGCTCAGCCACGGGGCAAACTGGCCACAAGCCACGGTCACCTGGGCGTGGAAGGAGGGGCTGCAGGCCGGGGCAGCAGCGAGCCTGGCTCTGGGAACGTGGATGTCATAACCCCAAAGTGACGCTCCCTGGGGAGGGGGGCAGAGGGGATCAGCAGCCCCTGACCCCTGCCTTGGCTCGTACGCCGGGGTCTCCTGGGCTCTGGGCACCTCCCTGGAGCTGCACGAGGGGGGTGAGATCGTGGCTAGAAATCACATCCCCCTGCTGCCTTCCCCTGCCAGTGGCCTCTGGGACGGCCCCTTTCCCACCCAGGACCTCGGCTCTGACGGAATCCCCTCGCCTTGAGGCTGGTGACATGGTCTAATGGTGACCCACTCCGGAGTCTCGCAGAGCCTTCCGGAGCGCTTCTCTGTCCACGCTGTCCTCCCTGGGTGATGGGGCCCTGAGGAATCCCACCCTCCATCACAAGTAAGAACCTGACGGGCGCAACTGGTCATCTTTTCACCAAGCCCCAATGAAACACCAAGATTGGACATCGCCCGCGTTTCGAGGGCGGCTACCCACAGAGCACTGCCCTAAGCGCGTTCTTCGTTCACTCAACATTTATTGATGGGGAGCGGATGTGGCTTACGCGGTTGAGCGCCTGCTCCCCACACGGGAGGCCCTGGGCTTGGTTTCCAGTGCCTCCTAAAAACAAACAAACAAACGAGCCAACAAATGAAAAACCAACTCAGGGGAGCCGCTGTGGCTCAGTGATTGAGCAGCGGCTTCCCACATGCGAGGTCCCGGGTCCAATCCCCGGCCCGCAGTACCTCAAAAAAAAAGACAATAAAAAAGAAAACTACTTCTTGGGTTCCTCCTGCACACACACACTGCCCTAGGTGCTGGGGTGGGCAGGACAGCCAACAGGTGTCAGGTCTCACGAGTTACAGACAGAAAGCCAACGCGCACACGCGTGCATACTGGCCTCTCCCCTCCCCTGGCCTCGGCACCGAGCCGGGCCATCGAGCTCGTCCACGCCACGCCCCGAGTTTCTAGGGGCCACGTTGGGCCTCGAAGCAAGACCTGCCAACCCTTGATCCAGGGCTGCCTCCCCTGCTGCTCCTCCAGGACGTGCTTCCGGAAGCTTCCACAGAGAAGCCCCTCCATGTCAGCCCTTGCTTTCTGCAAAGCCTTAGGACCTGGGCTCAAACCCTCTCTCGGGAACTCGCTATAGGATGCTATATGACAGTGCACGTTGGCTTTCTGTCTGTAACTCGAGACCTGAGGCCTGTTGGCTGTCCTGTCCCCACCCCAGCACCTAGGGGAGGCAGCACCTAGGGGTGTGTGTGTGCGGGAGGTACCCTATATATGTACACACACACATACATATATATTTTTGAGGTACCGGGGCCGGGGATTGGACCGGGACCTTGTATGTGGGAAGCCGGCGCTCAACCACTGAGCCGCATCGGCTAGTCTCCCTGCCTGGCCGGGGCCTCCTCCCTGCCCCCGCACCTCGCCAGGCAGGGTGACAAGCCAGGAGCCCCGGCTCACACAGCCGCGCCTGCCGAGGCGGCCCCGTGTCCAGCGACCTCACTCACACCAGCCTGGGGGCCACGAAGGACGCCCCATGCAGGGGATGCCCGCGCACGAGCACCCTGGGGCTGGAGCGCCCAGGTGGGCAAGCAGCTCTGTGCGTCCACCTTGGACCCTGCGCCGAGCTTCCTGTGGCCAGCGAGGGAGGACGCGTGCCTGGAGCCCGCCGGGTGGGGTCTGAGCCGCTGCTGCTACTTGAACGCGTCCTCCCTTCCGAACGGCAGCTTTTGGCAGGAATGTTAAGGCCGCCGAGGACTCGGGCCACCTCCATCCCAGAAGCACAGAAATGCCACTGGAGCAGGGAGACGAGGTGCAGCTGCAGAGGAGGCCCAGGGCTCTCCGCGCCATGGAGCGGCCTCTGGAGGGCTCTCGAGGGCAGCTCTCGAGGGCAGCTCCCTCTCCTGCACGCCAGGTGTGGCGCAGGAGCTGCAGACCGCGGGCTTGGCTCCGTGCCAGGTGCAGGGGTGCAGCGATGTGCCTGCACAGGCAGGGGTGTCCTCGCCTGCCCTCTGGACAGCAGCACAGGGGCTCCTAGCAGAAAGGACCCCGCAGGCTTCCCCCTGCAGCCAGCATCAGCTCGTCCTGCGCAGGCAGAGGATACCACGCGGCCCGCTGCAGTGGAGCCAGCCTTGAAGACGCGGCCTGGGGCAGGGGCTGAGAACTCAGGCTCGAGCCAGCCAGCCTGGTTCCAATCCCGGCTGGGCCACGTCCCTGCTGGGCCACCTTAGACAGATAATCTAACCTCTCTGTGCCCTGGTTTCCCTATCTGATATGGGGACCACACCGTGCCCAGCTCACAGGGGTGCTAGATAGTTCCAAGAGACCACGTGGCCAAAGTACTTAGCTCAGGGTCCCACGGCATGACCCCTGAGGACCACGGGGAGCCAGATTCCATGGTGGGCATGGAGGCGAGCAAGCCGAGTGAGATAGGCTCTTGGGCAGAGGCTGACGCTGAGAGACAAGGACCCCCACCGACTTCTCCCGCAGACCCCGCCCTCTCGTTCGCCACGGCCTGACGTCATTCTGTACTTTTCTTCTTAGAAGACACGGCTAGGTCTACTCCTGGCACGGAGAAGTTGCCCAATAGATATTTGTAGAACACTTCAAGGCGGATGAGTTCAGGCTCCTGGGCCCCGCTTGGCTCAGCTGGGCAGACTCAGGAGTAAACGCCTCACCTCTGGGGGTGCTGGGATGGTGGGTACAGACGTGGAGGGGACACTTTTCCCCAGAGAGCAGGGGGTTTGGTGAAAACTCAGCAAATTAGGAATAGAAGGGAACTTTCTTGGGCTGGTAAAGAGCACCTGTGGAAAGCCTAGTGGTGGGCGTCTGCCTGCTTTCTCTCCAGGGCAGACTCTACCGTGGCCCCCAGGACCCCAGCTCCCGCCGTTCCCACCCGGGACGGTGCCCCTCCTGGAGAGCTCCTAACAGAATGCGGCAAAGCTGCTGGGGTGCACGAGATCACGTGATGCCGTTTTGGAGCACCCACCTTGCCAGGAGAGAGTGGGCGGCCACACACTGAGGAGCCAGGGCCTCCAGCCAATGGCCGGCAGGAAATCAAGGGCCCTAGTCTGACCGTCCAGAACTAAACGCTGCCAATAAGCAGGTGAGTTTGAAAGCGGCCCTTCTCCAGAGATCCGCGCTTCCCCTGCCGTACAGAGCTGCTATCTGTTTCCGCCTCTCTAGTTGATTCGTGTTTATATTTTGTAAAAAACAGTCTCATATATGCACTATCACCCATATTCGTATCTCACACGAGGTCTCACTAGGTTACACAGTCCCACGTTACGTTTTTTAGCAGCTTTCGTTCCTAACTTACCCCTGCCTACCATCAGGTGATGTTCTACCACTTTACGTAGAGTGTAAGAATCACACAACCGTATACTTCCGTTTCTTCCATCCTGACTTTTATCATACATTTTACCTTTTATGTGTTATAAGCCCCAATATTGTTTTTATTTTCAGTTAAAGTGATTATCTTCAAAAGAAATTTAAATGATAAGGAATTTTAAAAAATGTATTTACCCACGTAGTTACCATTTCTTTATTCCTTTGTGTCGATCTGGTATTTTTCATCTACCTGGAAGACATCCTTGAGCATCTTTTTGTAGTGTGAGTCTGACGGTGATAAATTATTTCGGATCCTGTATTTTGAAAAAGCCTATTTCATCTTCATTTTTGAAATAATCCTGTGTTGACAACTTTTTTTTTTTAATCTTCCAGTACTTTAAAGATGTTGCTCCACCGTCTGCTTGCTTGCATGATTCCCAATAATAAATCTGCTCCGCCACCTCTGCGCCTTGGTGTGTGATGCGCTGCCTCTCTCTGCTTCTGCCTTCAGCCCATGTTTTGAGCACCTTGATCATCGTGTGCCTTGGTGTGGTTTTCTTCACGTGTCTTACGCTTGGGGTTTGTTGAGAGCCTTAGGTCTGTTGTTGAGATTGTTGGATCTGTGAGTTTAGAGTTTATATCAAATTTGGAAAAATTGCCATAATTATTTCTTCAAATATATTTTTTTCTGTCCCCTATCTTCCTTTCAGGGATGCTAATTCCATGCGTATCAGGTTGCCTGACGCCACCCCACAGCTCACGGATGCTCTGCTCTTTGAGAAAGGTCTTATTCCTTCTGTTTCATTTTGGACTCTTCCTGCTGCTGCTTCTAGTCGACCATTCTCTTCTCGCACAGCGCTCAGCCTTCACACAGTCCCAACCGGTGCATTTTCTATGCCAGACACCGTGCAGCTTTCATCTCTGCAATTTCTATTTGGGTCTTTTATTATCTCTTTCATGTCTACACAAATTTTTGCACATATGGAATACAGTTATAATAACTTTTATTGCCCTGTCTGTTAACTCTAATATCTGCATTAATTTTGGGTCAGTTTTGAGTAATTGATTTTTCCTGGCAGCATTTTCCTGCTTCTTTGTATGCCTGGGAGTTTCTGAGCGGATGTCAGGCATTTTGCATTTTACCTTCTAGGACAGTGTATATTTTTGTATTCCTGTAAATATTCTCGGGCTCTGTTCTGGGAGTGCAGTTAGCTACCTGGAATCAGTCTGGTCCTTCCATGTCTTGTTTTGAAGACTCTTTAGGTGGGACGACAGCCACGTGTAATATAGAGCGAAGTCTTCCTGCTGCTGAGGCGAGACCCTCTGACTGATCTGCTGGTTCTGCCGGGGGCCGGGTACTTCTCTCTACTGTGTTAGGTGACTCCAGCACTAGGCCATTTCCTCACCCCCTCCCTGATCAATACTCTGATACAGGGGAGAACCCTCTGCAGACGTCCCGAGTTCTCTCTTTGCGGCGGTCTCCTCTTCTAACTAGCAGCTGGTCTTCCCAGACTCTCTGCTCCAGGAGCTGCGCCATGCGCCAGGGCTCGCCTCGCTTGCTTTCCATCTCTCGACGATCACTAGACTTCATTGCCCAAAGTCCAGTCTTAAAGTCTGTTGTTTCATGTATTTTGCTGACTTTTTGATTGTTTCATGTGGAGAGGTAAGTCCAGTGCGTTACTCCGGCTTGGCTTCAAGCATATGTCGAAGTGGCCATTTTCATTATTATTATTTTAGTAGCAGGAGAATTTAAGGCAAAGTGAGCACATGCACTCAAGGTGGGAGTGCAGGCGTGCTCGTACGAGCCGCACAAGTCGTGCCTGCTGGGGCTGGCGCTGTTTCATGGTTTATTTTTTATTTTTTTACAGCATGGCTGTTATTTTTTAAATGGGAAGCTGCTAACAAAGCAACTGCAAAGGAAGCACCATGATGAACCCCACGAATGCTTCCGGAAGCTTCTGCCACATCCACCTTGCAGCACTTTTCTTAATAAGACAGAACGAGATCTCCTTGTCTTTAAACCGCCCCACCTCTTTTCTTATGGGTGCTGCTCCCGACCATGCCTGCTCACACACTCCCAAGCCCAAGGCCGAGCCCCCCAGAGCCCGGGGGCAAGACGTGTGCAGGGGCTAGCCCGAGACGTCTCCTGAGGCCAGCACTCACAGCTGACAAAGGTGCAAGACATCACTGATCTTGAAAAGGGAGAAATCAGGGCTGCTTCTGAGAGACGGAAACGCTCCCCTCAGAGAGCGTTCGCCTAGCAGCTCTCGGCTCACACAGGCACCACGAGATCAGACCCGGTGCTTAGCAAGCAAGTCGCTTAGGCTCCGTCGTAACCACTTAGCAATCTGCTCTCCCTCTATTTCCTGTCCAGAGACCTTTGCACGTGTCAGTCTGAATATGGAGCAGGAAAGCCTCAAGCCTTTGAAGCCGCTCATTAATTACCTGGACAGAAAGAAGGAAGAAGCTCGACTCGGCCACAAATCTGCTGAACACGGTCGAAGAGACCCAGGCTGGCCTGGGTTGAATCGTTGGTTTGCCAGACGTTCCATTTTCCTTCACCAAAGTCAGAGATGCTTCCGGAACTCTCTGAGGGGACCTACGCTGCTGGGTGCCACCAGCACGTCCAGCGGGTGACGCCTCCTACCTGAGTCAAGCACACCTGGCTGTGACTGATGAAGAGGGGGTCTGCAGCGCATCCTTCATCGTGTGCAGAAGCGGCACAGCAGGGAGGGTGCAGAGCTGAGTGTGTATTTTCCAACCCGGGCAGCTTAAAACTCACCGGGCTATTCCAGCCCAAAGACGGCGAAGAGGCGGGTCGTGGGAGAGCTAAGAGCGCGAATGGGAACGACAGTGACCGGGGGACGGGAGGTGTATCAGTGAGGCGCTCTGGGTCCAGGGGGAGGCGGCTGGGGGTGACCTTGACACCTGGCTACGACGAATCCTTGAACTCAGGTTCCACAGGCAGCCGTGGACGCTGCTCCTCACGCTTCTCGCGCAGAGCCCTCCACCTGGGAGGCTGGAGGTGAGAAGTGTCTCCCAGTGTGGCCACATCCTTTTGAAAACCCCTGGCGGTGGGCTCGAGAGGAGGACTTGGTAAAGGGCAGTGCCGCGGGAAAAGAAATACAGAGCAGAGCTGAGCTCTTCCTCCCTCTCAGCTCCCCGAGTGCAACGCCCCCCGTTTAATAACCTAGAGAGAGCATTAAAAAGGATTCCAGAGAACTCATTGAGTGGCTCCTTGGAGGCTGCTGAAATCTCAGAGCTCTGTGAGGCTGGGCAACTTCCAGTCTTGGTAGGATCTCTGGCAGGAGGGACAGCTGGAATCCCGCCACAGCCAGTTCCTGCGTTCCTCCCTGCGGCAGGCCTGCCAACTTCTTCCCGGCAGGAAGGGCCTTGTTCTCTGCGGCGTGGCAGTGAGTGACGGGCAGAACGGAGCGGGCCAGTTTGGCCAAGTGCATTCCACCTGGTGGAGAGCCAGGCGGGAAGCGAGGGAGCGGGCCATACCCCGATGGGGGCTGGGCAGGAGCGCTGGACATGAAGGCCCTGCCACCCACCCCAGCTGGAGACCGGTGGTCCCCTTGTGTCCAGCACACGTGGAGCTGGAGGACAAGTGGACTCAGAACCCACCTCCCAGGGATGGCGCGAATCCTCCGAGGAGGCTCCTAGGCTGCGGGGGACCCCTGAGCGGCCCACGGGGCACATCTCTCTGCGAGAGGGTGGGCTCCTCGTCAGCCCTGCTCAGAGCTGGATGCTGCCTGTTCGTGCTGCAGATGGGCGTGAGGGCCCCAGGCTGGGCCCTGCCTGCCACAGGGTCAGCCAATGCCAACCACCTTCCCAGTTGCCAGATAGAGCACTGGGGGGCCTCTCTCAGGACAGGGCTGGGCGCCTTGGGGAGTCCCTGTGTGGGGACCGATCCCAGTCCTTCCTGGGCTGGGGCTGCCGGGGGCCGAGTCACCCCAGGAACCAGTGCCCGCTCACCCCCGGGTCCCACACATATGAGGGCCAGCAGCAAAGCTCTTTGGCGTTGTCAGTGCGGCTCAGGGCACAGACCCTGGCACACAAGGAAGGTGCCTGTCACACGGCTGGAAGCTCAGGGCCCGTGCCTGGATCCCAACGGGGGAGGAAGGGCGCTGAGAGCAGATGTATTTTATAAATCCCGTGGCTGACACAGTGATGCCGTAGTGTGCGGGCCAAACACTTTCATCTGTGACTGTGCTCATGGGTTTGGGCATTTCTTCCTTCTGGAAAAATCCAGGAGACTCAAAAAAATCAGTGGTGGCTGGGCCCTGGAGGCCATGCTCCTTGGCTTAATCATGGATTCCTCCACCCATTCCACCCTCAGCTCCCGCTGCTCCCAAGGCCAGGGGGCGCCTGGGCTCTGTCGCGCGTGCCCATCCTGCCCTGTGGCTGCGTCTGGTGATGCGCTGCAGCCCAGCTCCTCCTGCTTTCTTCCCCACAGGCCGGTCCTCGGCATCCTCGTTTGGCGGGTAAGATGCCCGCCTGGGCAGTTACCCGAGTGGGCTCCTGATTTACCACCACCCGAAAACAGCAGGGCTGGGATTTGAGCCCAGACCGCCAGACCAGCCCCTCTGCCCTGTCCCTGGAGAAAGGTGGATGGCCACAGTTTCTGGACAGAGAGACAAGAGGGGGACAAGGAGGAAACCCCTCCTCAACTGTTCCTGACAGCTCTCTAGTTTTGGCGTCACAAAAGAAGATATACAGATGGCTGACGAGCACATGAACAGACGCTCACCCTCATGCATCATAAGGGAAACGCACATTAAGACAGTCATGAGGTATCACCGCACACCTATTAGGATGTTCAAAAGGAAAAGGACAGACCTTGTAAAGTGTTAGCAAGAGTGAGGAGGAACGGGAACTCTCCCTCGCTGCTGGTGGGAATGCAAAATGGCGTGAGCACTTTGGAAGGCATCCCGGCAGCTTCTTAAAAAGGTAAACATGCATCTACCGTATGAGCCAGACATTCCGCTCCTGGCTCCTTACCCCAGAGACAGGAAAGCATACACGTGCAAAGACTAGGACACAGATTTTCACAGTTGCTTTATCTGTAGTGGTCCCAAAGTGGAAACAACTCAATTGTCCAGCAACAGGGGAATGGCTGGCCAAGCTGTGGTCTAGCCAAACCATGGGCTATGACTTGGCCTTACAAGAGGATGAACTATCAACAAATGCAAATCTCAAAAAGAAACTGGACCAGAAAGCATGTGTCAGTGTGGCAGCTTGGCATTGTTTATGAACTCCAAAAAGAGATATTGGATTATGTTTGCAAACTGGTCTGTTGCTCTGGGCGTGATTAAATTTTGATTAGGGCTTTGATTGGGCCACGTCAGTGGGATGTTGGGTCCCCACCCCCTTGGTGGGAGGGGACTGACAGAGAAACTGCACCGCAGAGAAGGGAGGTTGGAGTTTTTGAGCTGGACCCCAGGAAAGTAAACACGTAGGAGAAGAATAAGAGAAGCTTGGTCGTGAGGCAGAGGCGCTGGGAAGAGAGACTAACCATTTGCTTCACAGTGTACAGCTGGCCTGGTGGAGAGAGCAGAGCAGCCGAGCCTGGAGAGAAACGAGCCCAGGAAGAGAGGAACCCAGGAAGCCTGAGCCCTTGTAGATGTCGGCAGCCATTTTGCTCCAACACGTGGCAACAGACTTTGGTGAGGGAAGTAACTTATGCTTTACGGCCTGGTAACTGGAAGCTTCTACCCCAAATAAATACCCTTTATAAAAACCAAAAGATTTCTGGTATTTTGCATCAGCACCTCTTTGACTGACTAACACAGTTGGTAATTCCGCTTATATAAAATTCTAAAAAATGCAAACTAATATGTACAGAAAGCCAAGCACTAGCTGCTTAGAGATCGGGAGTGTGTGTGGGGGGCAGGTTTGAGGGGGCCGGGGAAACTTTTGGGGTGAGAGTCTGCTCATTATCCTGACTATGGTGCTGGCTTAATATTGCTATGCATATGTCAAGGCTTTCTAAATTGTACACTTTAAATATATGCACGTCACTGTACGTCAATCGTATCTCAACAAACTCTTTTAAAAAAGCCAGCCACAAGAAAGGCTGTTTCACGTGGAGGAAATGTGGCGTCGATATGAAGAAAATAAACTAACTGGGATCAAGAAGTGGAAATGCCCCTCTACCTTTCACCAGCTCAAGTGTCAAAATTCTGGGAGAAGGTGGTGGAGGCTCTGTCCCCTCCCACCCACGGCTGTTTTGAGGCGAGGAGAGGAAATACCACTTTTGCATTGTGCCCTACAGTATGAAAGATGCTTTTCACACCTAGGGCTTGATAAAATTCTATAACAGAGGTCCCAGGGACCCATCAGAGCCAAAAGAGCCCAGTGCCTTCTTCCTCGTTGAACTCCCTCGAGCTTGCTCTTTACCTTTTGAGAGTTGAAAGCTCTTCCAAGACGGCTGACCCAGATAGCCAATCAAGCCTCCAGTTCATTACCTTTGAACCCAAAACTTGCCCTAAACTCACTCCTAGAAGATGGACAAACCCTTGTTCAAGCAATAGGAGTCAAGCTAACTTCCATTTTTGTCTATAAAAATCATTTGCCAGCCCTAGAAACTTGAAGCTGCTTCTTTTTTCCCAACAATTTGGCTTTCTTGCTGCAGCAAAACTGTTGGTGCCCTGAATAAAATGCTGTAACCTGCAAACTTGACTCCGATTTCTCTTTCATCAAGTTTTCAGGGACACCCACAATGCTGGTGAGCACAGCAGCTGCTGGCAGCAATGCCCCTTCCTGCAGATAAAGAGTGAGAACTAGAAGGGAGCCAGGAGACAGGACAACTGAAATCTTATAGACAGAAGAACAGATAGAGAAAAGAATGGGAAAATCGAGCAGGGTCTCAGAGGGAGCGCACAATCATACATGTCATAGGTGTCCCAGAAGGAGAAGGGAAGGGAAAAGGGGCAGAAAGAAAATTTCAGAAATAATGGCCCCAAATTTTCCAACTCTTATGAAAGACATAAATATATATGTTCAAGAAGCGCAAAACTCTCCAAACAGAATAAACCCTAATAGACCTACTCCGAGACAATATATTAATCATGATGTCAAATGCCAAACATGAAGAGAGAAAAGTTATTCATCACACACAAGGGAACCGCAATATGATTAAGTGCTGATTTCTCATCAGAAACCATGGAGGTGAGAAGGCAGTAGTATGATATATTTAAAGTACTTAAAGAGAAAAAGTGCCAGCCCAAAATTCTTCATCCAGCAAAACTATCCTTCAAAAATGAGATTTTAAAATTTTCGCAGATAAACAGAAACTTAAGAGAGTTTGTCAACAAGAGACTTGTCGTATAAGAAACACTAAAGGGAATTCTGCAGGCTAACAGGAAAAGACAGGAGAGAAAGACTTGGAGTGGAGTGTAGAAATGAAGACTACCAGAAAGGGCAACTGTATTAGTCAGCCAAAGGGGTGCCGATGCAAAATACCAGAAATCTGTTGGCTTTTATAAAGGGTATTTATTTGGGGTAAAAGCTTACAGTTCCCAGGCCATAAAGTGTAAGTTACTTTCCTCACCAAAGTCTGTTGCCCTGTGTTGGAGCAAGATGGCTGCCGACTTCTGTAAGGATTCAGCCTCTCTTCCTCTTAAGGCTCCATGGTCCCAGCTTCTTCCAATATCAGCTGTAGGCTGGGATAAGTCTCATTTCTTTCCAGACTCAGCTGCTCAGGGTTCTGGTCTCTGCAGCTGCAGACTATCAGGCAAACAGCTTGTCTCTCTTTCTGGGGTCTCTGCCATGTCTAATGGAGCCGTCTCTGTTTCCTCACGTAGCTGCTTCTTTGTGTTCTTCTCCTGCGTGTTTACTTCCCAGGGCTCCAGCTCAAAAAACTCCTACCTCCCTTCTCTGTGGTGTGGTTTTTCTGTGAGTCCCTGCCCACTAAGGGGGCAGAGACTCAACATTCTACTGAAGTGGCCTAATCAAAGCCTTAATCATTATTTAATCAAGTAAAAGTGAAACCTCTGAATCCAATATAATCTAATATGCCCAGTAGAAAAGACCAGTTCACAAATATAATCCAGTATCTATTTTTGGAATTCATAAATAATGCCATACTGCTACAGTAACTAAAAGGATAAAAAGAGACACACACAAAAAAGATGTGACATATAAAAACCAAAATATAAAATGGCAGAAGTAAGTACTGCCTTTACAGTAATAACATTGAATGTTAATGGATTAAACTCCCTAATCAAAGGACAGAGATCGACAAAATGGATAGAAAAATATGATACATCTATATGCTCTTTATAGGAGACTCATCTTAGACCCACAGACACAAATAAGTTGAAAGTGAAAGGTTGGAAAAAGATATTCCATGGAAACAGTAATCAAAAAAGAGCTGGGGTAGCTATATTAATATCAGACAAAATAGACTTTAAATGCAAAAATATTATAAGACACAAAGAAGGACATTATATATTAGTAAAGGGGAAGTCCACCAAGAAGAAATAACAATCATAAATATTTATGCACCTAACCATGGGGCCACGAAATACATGAGGCTAACACTGGCAAAACTGAAGGGAGAAACAGATGTCCCTACAATAATGGTTGGAGACTTCAATACCCCACTATCATCCATAATTAGAACATTTAGGTAGAGGATCAATAAGGAAACAGAGAACTTGAACTATGCAATAAATGACCTAGCCCTAACAGATATCTACAGAACACTGCACCCCTCAACAGCAGGATATACATTCTTCTCAAGTGCTCATGGATCATTCTCTGATAGACCATGTGTTGGGACACAAAAGAAGTCTCAACAAATTTAAAAAGATTGAAATTATACAAGGTACTTTCTCTGACCATAATGGAATGAAGCTGGAAATCAATAACAGGAAGAGAATTGGAAAATCCACACATATATGGAGGTTAAACAACACACTCTTAATCAGTGGCTCAAAGAAGAAATTACAGGGAAATGGATATGGGTCAAGCAATTGGGCTCCCGCCTACCATACAGGAGGTCCATGGTTCGATTCCAGGGGCCTCCTGGTGAAAGGCAAAATGGCCTGTGCAGCAAGCTGGCCCGAGTGGAGAGCTGAACCACGCAGAATGCTGGCTCGCGTGGAGTGCTGGCCCATGTGGAGTGCTGGCCCGTGTGGAGTGCTGGCCTGAGTGTAGAGCTGGCGCAGCAAGATGACACAATAAAAAGAGACACAGAGGAGAGACAATAAGAGAAGCAGCAGACCAGGGAGCTGAGGT
>JAQZBX010043126.1:0-21776 GCA_029593785.1 Cabassous unicinctus | reverse complement strand
CCATCTTCTTTGGCACTTGATCTCACTTATTATATTTACCTTCTCGTGTCCTAAATTTGGAGTTTGTACTGCTTTCAGGACTTTGTTTTGGTGGCTGTTTTGCGGTTCATTGTAAATCTGATTATATTTGTCAGTTCTTGCCAATCTGATGGATACATTGGTTGTTTAGCAGGATTTGCCATTATCACCTTTATTTCCTTCCTACATTCTTGCCATGGTTCCTCGTTGGATACTTTTGCTCATTCCCAGGCTTGTTTGTAATTGAAACCCTCATATTTATACATTGAATTTGTAATCAAAAATCGCAAATTGAATTTAAAGATCAAAGCACACTTTTAAAATAATACTACAGAATTAGAACCTTGGGAAGGAAGGGACTTTAAAAAAAAAAGAACATATCGAAGAAGAGCCATCAACTGATTCAAATAAAAGCTTCAGTCAGCCTAAAAGTAAATAAATAAATAAAGTTAATCTGGGGAAGCAGATGTGGCTCAAGTGATTGGGCTCCCGTCTACCATATGGGAGGTCTAGGGTTCAATTCCTGGGGCCTCCTGGTGAAAAACAAAGCTGGCTCGCACAGAGAGCTGGCCCGAGCAGAGAGCTGGCCCATGCAGGAGTGCTGGCCTGCACAGAGAGCTGGCGCATCAAGATGACGCAACTAAAGGAGACACAGAAGAGAGACGATGAGAGACGCAGCAGATCAGGGAGCTGACGTGGCGCAAGAGATTGAGCGCCTCTCCCACTTGGGAAGGTCCCAGGATCAGTTCCTGGTGCCGCCTAAAGAGAAGACAAGCAGACACAGAAGAACACACAGAGAGCAGATAGCAAGCGCGGAACAATGAGGGGGTGGGGGTGGGAGAAATAAATAAAAATTTAAAAAAATAAATAAAGTTAATCTGGTCCAGCTACCCAACTTAGATTTGCCTTCCTCCTCCTCTTAAATGTTTATATTCATATCACAATCTAGAGTTTAGTGCACCATAAAAAGTTTTAAGTTAATGCAAGCAAAAATTACCCACATGTCTGAACTGATTTAGAAGGAGACATAGCAGATGGAGATTATTGTTAAAAGAATTCTTTCTGGACTAATTCCTTTTCATTTTAATCTCTACTTATCCCAATCCTTTTAGCTACATATGCTGAAACACTCCAAATCTATAGTAAACCTACTACCAGAGCGCAAGTCATTCCAGCCCTAACTCTTTCAGACCATTGTAGCTGGGCTTGGGGGCCAGGGGGTTATATTATAAAGCATTTCTCAGTGTTGGCCACAGCTTCACTTAATCTGTTCCAAAACTCAACAACATACAAAGCAGTTGCTAGTGACTCTACACTAAAATGACCCTGGCCTGCTTGCCTTTTCCAAATACAATCAACTCATTCTGACAAGAATTAGCTCTTTTGAAATGCCCATGCTTACAAACACATTTCTTCTCCTAAACAGGTTGGGCCAAATGGTGATTCTCTGATTAATTAATTACACAATTATCCTGTATCTAATTAAACAAATGGCAAAACAGAGACAATCTCAGAAGTACCCAAGAGCCTAAAAGCCCCCCAAAAATATATAGGAATTTTCATGTTGAGTCTAATTGCAAATTATGATTATCAGGGCTAAATAAATCAGATAACCCGTCTCCACACCACCCATGTCCTACATTCCTGGCAGCGCAATAAGAGTAATATATTGCAAGTAAATTATTCCCCAGCAATTCAGTTTGAGTATTGGAGGTAAAACTTTTTCTGATATTTTCAGACTAGTACACGTTGTCTATTTCCTGAAATTTCTGTGGTAAATAAATGACTTGTCAGCAATGCAAAGAAAGTTACTTCTCCCTAATTGGGATTCCATAGGGAAAGGAAGTTTAGGTTTAACTAATACATTTCCAAAATGAGATACATTTTGAGTTCTATGTGAAGAGAGAGCTTTGTCTACCCACAGCAATGTGTATCGCAGTTGCCCCCTGGTTTCCTGTCAAACGAGACAGTTTGGGTGAAGACTACAAGGAAGTAGAAGCTGGCAATGGTCACTACAACTGGAAATGCGGCCTACGGCACTCCCAGCTGCCTGGGATTCCCTTCAGGCATACTGACTCAGGCTGATTTTACATTGCGGCAGAAACCTGTCTTTCCACTCATGTTTACTACTACAATTTTACTTCTAATCTGTATGATTATAAAGCTCTGGAAGCTTTTTCCTGCCTCTCTTTCCCAGTTTTGCCTCTGAATGTCATAAAGCAAGAGAGTACTGTAAATATATTTTTTTCTTGTATTAAAGGTTTACTTATGACATTAGGCATCGCTTTCTCCTCAGTCATTTTGGTTGGATCCCCAAACATTTAAATATCTCTCCTTTTTGTGCTGTACATAAGAAGAGAGAGAAATTACATTTAACTGCTTTTTTCCTCTCCTTACGAAATAAAGTCTGCTGGCTGAAAACCTTAGCCTACACTTTATTCTTTATGATCAATTATGATATATTATGCAGGGCAGATCTTTTTAAACAGTATATTCTGTTTTTATGACATGGAAGTTGGCTGACAATGCAGTAATGGCATGCATTTTTCTAATTGCACATCTTTATGTTAATAGAAGTTCACTAGTAGCTTTAACTATAAAAGTTCTTCTCAAAGCAGTGAAGGCATCCTTTCTTTAAAACCAGACATTTGGGCAATGATACAGCTGGGGACAAATTAAATTTCTCAGGCCACTTCAAGTAGTTAGTTTTCCCTAGACAAAATATACTCCCTGCTAACTCTCTTGCCTTTAAAAATGGACCCCAGGGCCTCCCTATTTTCTTTACTATTACCTTGCTAGAATCTTCCCACCTTCCCACTCTTCATTGTAAATCATCTCCGTGTTGAAGACCCACAACTCCTTAGTCCTCACGGTGAGTTTATCTTCCCGTGGAATGAGCCCCTCATTCATTCAACAAATGATTACTGAGCATCTGCTATATACTAGTCATGGGATTTAGGGATGCATATAGGGGAGGATTTCTGGCAACAAAAACACAAAGGCAAACAAGAAATAACAGGGTATGTACACAGATATA
This sequence comes from Cabassous unicinctus, assembly GCA_029593785.1. Lineage (NCBI taxonomy): Eukaryota > Metazoa > Chordata > Mammalia > Cingulata > Chlamyphoridae > Cabassous > Cabassous unicinctus. The sequence continues at coordinate 18,721 of JAQZBX010043126.1, read as the reverse complement.
TAGATAGAGCAGATACAGGCATGTGTGCTTCAGTATGGATCATGGGGCACACCTGGAAACTTAGAACTGGAAAAGGCAGATTGAATGCCAAGTCTTAGCATTCTTAATTTCTGTGGGCAAATGAATGCAGAGATAGTGAAAGCTTTTGAGCAAGGGTAACACTTGATCATAACTCTTTTTTACGAAGATTATTCTGGTAGTACTATTTAGGACAGTTTGGAGAGGTGAGATATTTGAAAACATAACTTCTGAACCCCATAATTAGCTTTAGTCTAAATTGGCACACTTTCATTACCAAAACCTTCCACAATATAGGCATCCTTACTTAAAATCCTTCATGATGATTCCTATCTGAAAGAAATACTCCCCCTAACAAAGTACAGGATGTGGAATAGGGCTTCCCTTATCTTTGCAGCCCAGCACTTTTCATATCAACCTAGAGCTGTGGACATCTGTTTCAGTTTCTCAGTGTTGGCAATAGCCATTTGTTTTTATTGTTAATGATGTATATTGATTTGACACAAATATGCTTGAACATCTCTGGTGGTCTGAATTATATAGATCTGGAGTCTGTATAAAAATCATTTGAAAGGAAAAATGAGTCAGTGATGTCTGGCAGACAGAGTCCTCTGACCCGACTCCTGACTCGGTCATGTTGAACTCCAACTGGATGTCCTCAGACTTCTCTATTACAAGACCTATTTCTGATTTAAACATTTTTCCCTGGTTTCAGCTCATGATTCCCACCACCACCCCCATCTTTATTGAGGTAAAATTCCATACAATAAAATTCCACACCCTCAGTGTGTAGTTTGATGGGTTTTGGAACTCATGTGCAGTTGTGTGAGCACCACCACAGTCAAGCGATGGAGCACCGTTTGTTTCTCCACTTGAGGATTGATGGCCATTTGAGTGGTTTCCAGTTTCTGATTATTATGAGTCTGATTAGGATTTTTGGCATGGATCTGCATAAAGTTTTATATCATTTGGTAATTTTTCAGGACAATAGCAGTCTTGGGGACTAGATGGGTTATTGTGGTTCAGAAAGCTCTAGATAAGGTTACAACCAGTGCTTCTCTATAAGAATATATTATTACTTGCAAAGGAGCTTTGGTTAATAAGAAAGCAAGTGAAGACTCTGTTCAGAGACCCAGACATAGTCCAAATCAAAGGACCATGAATTAACAATACTCAGAAACGTATAACAGCAGACCCTCTCTCTTTCTTCAATGTGCTGATATAATTTGTAATATATGTCTGGGCTGCCTGAGCAAACGAGTGACCCTGACTGATGTGCTGGAGGGTAGTACCACTGGAAAAAGGTCTTCCAAGTACAGAGGTCCATGAATTTAGGCTTACTTCAGTCGTGGGCATCTCTGAACCATTTTCTCTTAAGCTATCCAAAGTCTGATCATTTTGGAAAAACAGAGGTGAAAGGAGAATTTTTGCTTTGCCAAGTGAGGATGTGCAGGGGAACTAAGGGTGTGAGATGTTTATGACAGGTGAGGGAGGGAGCTGCTGACAATATTGACCGTATTTGCAAGATCAGAATCAGAGACTGAGTGTCAGCACTTCCTATCCCTCTCCACCACACTCATTGTCCATGAAGAGGAGGCTGCAGCTTTCAGCTGGGCTTGGTATTCCGAGAGCAAGGAGAAGGAATGGGCCAGCAGGCAGTGGAGCAGTCTGTAACAGGTGCTAACCGGTACTGGAACAAGAACTGAAAATCTACTTAACATGTTAAAAAATATTTTTTTTAAGTAAAACGACAGAAAGAAAACCGTATTGATAAGAATGTGCCTCAGAAAACTAAATTTTTGGTTGGAAGGACTGCTTTGATAAACTATCTGGGAATAGAATGAGACCAGCTTCCCCAGAGGGGCACTGAAAGTCTTCCTAAAGAGGGCGGGTCCAGGTCAGTGGCTTTGCAGAGTGAGCTATAGAAGATTTGGGGGCAGAGCTGAATAGTTCAGGAGAATGTAAAGTCACTGAGCCCTGTCACTATAGTCCTCCCCTGTGCTTTCCCATTCGGCTCCCTTCTACCCTCTAAATAAATGTTGAACAAAATAGTATCCGTTTTAAATGTTACTAAATTATTAACCTATCCAGGAAACTTTAACGTCTTGATTAAGCCTTGTGCTTATCATTAATGTAGCTGCTCGTGTCCCCCCAGCTGTCTAATCCAGAGAAGTGTACTGTTGCCATGGCTGTGAGCATCATGATAGAATGGAATCCCACTTCTAATGGAAAAGACTTGAATGGGTGTCTTTATATATTTTATAATCTAATTGGTACTTATAGACCATGAGGAAGATTGAGGTAGAGGCCATAAATTACAACCTTGAAAGAATGAAATGTTAATCATTAAAAATATTCTTCTGCTTTTACAGATTTTTCTTAAATAATCAGTGTATGAAAATTGGAGTATAAACTAATCAAAATAACTTGATAAATCCAAAACAAACATTTGCCAAGAACATCATCATTCTGTAGTCTCAGGAAAGGCAGATTTTATTCTATAATGATAGATATTCAAGAAATGTAGTGACATAGAAATAAAGTCATTTTTTGGAGCTCAGACTTGAATAATGATCTTTTCGCTTAAGAGTTCTTTTTCCCCCCTTCTTGAAGAACAACTGATACCTCAATTTATAAGTATCCTTTTCAGTGTAAATTGAGTGAGGACTATTTATATGTTATACTTCCTCTCTTTCCTCACATTTTATTACTAAGGATATTGACATGAAAACAGGATCTTTGTGTCCAATGTGTTCATCTGATTTCCCACCAGAAATTCCAGGCTGTGACATCAATGTGTATTGCTCTGAATGTCATTTGAAGAGCAGGCATCTGGAAATGATGAAATCCTGAACAACAGAGTTTTTGTTTTCAGGAAGACAAGTTGGTGGGAAAGGGAAAGGAAACTAAAATTCATTGAATACCTACTATGTGCCAGGCATTTTCATCTTTCATCTCATAATAATGTTTTACTAAGCTGTGCAAGGAGAGCAAATAAACACCCCGTCTATCAAAACTTTTCCAGTTTTCCTAAGTGATTTCAAACGTTGCTGTGGCACACTAAATAAATTATGGGTAAAGTCTCAAGTATTTTATTGGTTTTTAAGTCATTGTATAGCCATTTGAATGCTCTTTTATCTTATTTGTCATAGAATCAATGAGATGTGAAGATGCAGTGGTATATACTGGATAATTCTATATAACTGTGCTTATTGAAATGAAGATAATTCAAAAGAGAAGCCTCAATTCATAAATGACTATTTTTATTTTAAAATATCTAAAAGACAAACATAAAAAGACATACATTGTCCCCAGAAATGTTCTTGTTCTATTGCATTTCAAATGCTACCCTCTGTTAAAAACTTTGTGAATTAGAAAGTCATTTATGATAGCAAAAAGTAGGGGACAAAGGAACAAACAGTAGTAGAAGAATGAGTAAATTGTGTAGAGTTGAAAATTTATTTTTACACAGAATTTGCATAGCATCGGAGAGTGCCTAAGGGTCCAATTTTGTTATACCTATACATAGAAATAAGAATGAAAGATAAAGCTAGAATGTAGTAGAGTTAGGTGTGGCCCTAGGGGAATAACACAAATATATACCAGCCTATAGTCATTTCATGCAGGAAGAAAGTGAGAAATTCAGTTTTAAGTTTTCTGAAATGTTTGATAAGCCAGTATAACCAAAGACTAAGCCATGAACACAAAATTAAGACATTCTGTGTAAGAGTTAAAGTGGTTGACACTTACTCAAATTCAAATTTAATTGCTATCTAGCCACTGGAGAATCTATTGGTTTCTAGGTTCAGATTGACAAGGCAACTAATCTGGAAACTGAATTTAAAATTGGTTTTACTTGTATGGTATGTTGGATGCCACACTGTATTTAGACATTGTGACAAGCAGTAGCTTAACATAGGAAGTTACAAGGCCAACCACAGGAGAATAAGGAAAGCATTTTGATATCTAAAAATATTGGTGCTGCTACTAGTAGGTCTTAGTCTTTTTAAGTTATTGGTAGAAAAGATCTCTTATCTTCTATAAAAGACAGTCTGTTCATTCTTCTGATAATCAACCTTTGAAGAAGGAAAAAAAATTTTAATACCTTTGAAGAACATTTTAGAGTTTTCAAAATTCATTCCCATACGTTAATTTATTTGACTCTTAAAGTAATTCTAAGAGAAAGATAATGTTGTTATCTCTACTTCATAAATGAGGAAACCGAGGCTGTGTGAGGTAACCGCGACCTCCTCAAAATACAGAGAAGACCAGCAGCAAGCTCAGGTCTTCTAATCCCAAGACCCTTTTTTTTCTACTACTCCATTAAACTTGGAGCTCTCAGTGCAGTGACTAGTTAAAAATCATTTCCATTGGCTGCATCCCTGCGTTTGGTAGTAGCTCTTTTTTGGCTACATCAGAGTTGAACTCTTGTGGCTATTTGTTAAAGTCTTGATTTCACATGGTGTTGTTAGATTATCAAATATTTAGTGATATTTTGTGATAAATCTGGTAGCAGTGTTCACTGCTGCCGGTTGAAGACAGTATGCATGGAGAAACTAAATAATGGAATTTTTCCATTGACATCACCCCATGTGTAGAATGCATGGCTAGACTAGGCATGGGTATTTTGTCCTCTAAGTTTCAAAAAAAACCTAAATGTCCTTAAATGCAACAATATTTTAAGAGACAAATATGTTTGTAGCTTTCTTTCCCAGCATGATGTGTCAATTGGGTAACAAGCTACATATATTTATCTGTATTCCGGGATATATGGTCCCTAGAGAAATAATTTTGTTACCTCTTGCCTCAGCATTATTGGTGAATTTTGAATGTTGAATTTTATAGAAGTAGCAACAAGAGCTTCTGCATCGCATTTGAATAGAAGGTCTTCAAATTCTACTAGAGGCAACTTGGTTCAAACCCATAAAATTTGTTATTTTGATCTCAGGCAAACTCTGTATTTATTGAAATAAAAAAGAATGAGACAAACATGATTTTATGTGTGTATCTAGGCAATGGGTATTCAGTGTTGTGTTCACTGTAAAATTATCTCAAGTCTGCTGTATGCTTAAAATTTTTCATATTAAAATGTTAGGGGAAACTTATGAGACAGAAGTGGGAAAGAAATACATGTGGCAAACTAAAAAAAGAAAACTATGTGAAGCTTTGCTAGAATATCTTGGCTAATAATTTTTCCTTGTATATATATTTTATGAAGTACCTCTCAAGCATATAGAGAACAATAAAAAATATATAATGCCTGCCTACCTACCACTCAGCTTTATTTTACCAAATCTTAATACTTTATTAAAGTTGCTTCCATTTTTAGTTTGCTTTTCATAAATAAAATGTAAATATTACAGATATTATAAAATACTACACCGAGAAGTCGCCATTTGTATCCTTCCCTACTGAATTCTTTTCTTACTACTCCCTCCCTAAAGGTAACAGCTGCCCTGAATTTGTCACATAAATTTTAATGTGACATTTTCACATAAGGGGAGGTTATAGGCCTACAGGTTAAGGGGCACTGGTTTTAGAGTCAAATGTACCTGTGTTGGAATCCAGACTTTTCTACTTCTACATACATAGCCTTGGAAAACTGATAAAGTTCCTATTAGTCTCAGTTTCTTCATCTTTTAAAGGGGGATAATAATTTCCACTTTGCAGGGTTGATGTGAAGATTAAGTGAGACATTTGAAAAGCACTTTGCACAGATCCTGGCAGATAACAAGCTCCTGTTAAGGGGTGGAAGAGCAAAGCCATGGATATGGAAAGGAAGGGGAGCGTGACTCTTGACCACTTATGACTCCCAAATGGTAACTCACCTTGATAATTCAACTGAATCCTTCAACTGTAAAGCTCATCAGAGTACTTGTAGTGAAGACCAGTCCTCTCAATTTGTAGTTAAGGAAACTGAGTCCCAGGAGAGGTTAAAAAGCTCAGCCCAGCTCAGATCTGTGTTGTTGATAGAGCAGGACCTGGCCATGACCCCCAGCTTCCGGGCTTTCTCCTTTCCATCCGTAATTTAGGAAGACACCTGAGAAAACCCTGCAGGCTCCCGCATATAGCTTACCTCCTACTCCATATCATGGGTGTAAAGATTTATTATTAATTTCATTTGAGTGTGATTTAAACATATAATTGTTTTTCTACAGGAATCAGTTTATCTTTTTTTTCTCTTTAAATCAAAGTCACTCTAATGTTTAGGTTTATCTCTTTTAAAAGTGATCTAGGCTTTCGTTTTTCTCCGGGTTTTTTTTGTTCTTTTTTTAATATGGAGGGAAAAAAAGAGGTTTATTCTTGTCTTCTTAGTCAAATTGCTGCTTAAAGGCTGTGGTTCAGGAACTACTTTTTAAAAAAATATGTTTTATTATTTTTATTCCCCCACACCCCAAGATGGTTCCCTCGTCTGTCTGCTCGTTGTCTGCTCGTCTCTTTAGGAGACACTGGGAACCGAACCCAGGACTTCCCATGTGGGAGGTAGGCACCCAATTGCTTGAGCCACATCTGCTGCCCAGACACTATTTTTTATTGAGTGATTTTTGTCTTTGCTCAGATTGAAATGAGATCTCAGACACTTTCTGAAACCCAGGCTTGAAGGGAATACTATCAATATACTTTTATTGAGTCCAGATAATGCTATGAAATTGTCACATGGAGCTTCTCAGATGAAGAACATAACCTTTCCCTTCTGAACGTTTTTCTTTCACAAAGATGGAAATCAGTTAAAAACAGACCTCTGTTTTATTTCTTTCTTCTTATGCTAATAAGGCTAACCCTTCGGGGAGAAAGGAATCCATTGGGCACTGCAGTATATCTTCAAGTCCCCGAAGCTATGGCAAGAAGAGAGAGGTGATGTCTTACACATAGCCTCGCTGTCCTCTTTTCTCCCTGGGCACTCCTTGATTTTATATATATAAATTTCACTTTTTCTTTTAATTGGTGCTTTAACAGCTGGCTGTTCTAGCAAGGTCTGCTGCCGTGTTTGAGCAGGAGTTGAGCTCTGACTGCGAGGCAGTGTGGGGTAGGCCTTGAGTTCTCTACTGGCCTCTCCCACGGTGCCCCTGCTGCTGTGCTCTAGACATACTTAATCAGGTGCATTCCTTATGCAGGATCCTGGAAAGTGTTTATTGTAAAGGATGATTTGTTTTAAGAAAATTCACTGAAGTGAAACTACAGAGCACTATGAGCCAGGTAGCAGCACATGGAATGAGTGTTTTTATCCAAAACACCTCATTATGATGGGAGTCACACTTATGGAATTTTACTGGTATTTTCATTGCAAACTAACCCCAGGATAGAATACCAAAAGGATTCCACTCCCCTAGGTCAATTAAACCTTTCCAAAAGACTCACTCGTGGTCCCTCTATAGAAACCACCCAGGATAGACCAAGAAACAGTCTTTGATCTTATCCAGTAAATTTGGGGGTGGGGGAGAAGAGTGTATGATTCCATCCCTTCATGTTATTGAGGGTCTCCTTGGCATGGAGCCTGCTGTTGAGATGCCAGTTCCCTGGAGAAGAGTGCATGGAGCATGGCTGACTGTGGGCTTTATTCTGTGGAAGGAAGTTGGGGCACTATGCACAGCTCAGTGCTCTCCTGCAGAGGACTCTGGGGAGTGCTGGTGTTGCCTCCAGCCTGCCCTCTCTCATTTCTAAGGTTATGGAGAGGGAAGGGGCAGCAGAGTACAGCAGAGTGAAAATTATACAGTGTGCTGAGAGTGGCCCTGCTTTGTTAGTCAGAGATAAGGCTATAAGGAGGACCTAATTTGAAGGAAGCAGAAGAGAAATTTTAGCTTCCTTTCTTTGGCGGCTCCATTATGATTTTAAATGTTAAGATTTCACAACAACAAAAAATTTTTTTTCATTAGTTTAATGACTTTGGACAAATCACTTTACCTTGCTGATCCTTACTCCCTCCACAGTCAAGTAGAGATGGTTGAGCACCTATTCTGTGCAAGGCACTGCTCTAGTGTTTGGAATGCATCAGAGAACAAAAGAGGCATGCAGATTTCCTTCCAGTGGAGGAGAAGATAGTAAGCAGTGAATAGAATAAACAAGATAAGTACTCAAAAAAAAAAGCAAAAACCGAACCACCTAAGAAAGATTAACTGGGTGCGCACAGTAGCCCTCATTGAGAAGCGGAATGAGTTAAAAGAGGAGGAAGCTAGCCAAGCTCACGTCTGGGGAAAGAGTGTTCCTAACCAAGAGAATGCTGGAGCAAGTGCCCTGAGGTTCCAGGAGCCTGTAAGACGTGTTCAAGGAGACCTGACTAGCCTCAGCAAGACAAGTAAGGCAGGAGGAGTAGGCAGTAAGGTCAGAAAGGTAAACTAGGGGGTCATGAGAACATGCACTCACTGAGTGGACAGTGGCAGATCTGACGTGGGTTTTGAAAAATCATTCTTGCTGCTTTGTATAGCAGAGACTGTCAGGGGAAAAAGAGTACATGTAAGTAATAATAGAGAGAAATAGAGTGGGTAGGAAAACCAGATAGAATTATGTAGGTAAGAGCATTTTACAAATGGCAGGGTAGCCTATAAATGATAGGTATGATTATTTTTCAGTTCACAAAAGAAGATTAATCCCCCAAAAAGAGCCTATAAAATTCAGATGAAGAATTTAAGCAATAAATGACAATGGTCACATGGAAAAGTCTTTTTTGTTTGTTTGCTTGCTTGTTTGCTTCTATTAAAAAATACCTTTCTGTGTCCTTTAAGATAATTTCCTTCTCAAGTTTTCACATGCATGTAACGCTTATGTTTGGAGTGCCACCTCTGCCCATGCTGGCCACACTTTAAAGAACATGTCATAAATGGCACACCTTGTGTCCAAGTGAAAAGGATATTTGGAAGATACGTTGATAGCTTCATTGGACTCAGATCTCAGCTCTGCCACTAACTGGCACTGTGCCCTTCAGCAAGCCACTTCTTCACTTGGCTGACTTTACTCACAGGATAGAGGAAAGGATTTGACGAGCTCTAAAGTTCTTTCTGTAGCTCAGCCTACAGAAAGCTGCTGAGTGCCTTTAAAGTGCCTGGCACTCTTATTGCACCATCCCTGGTATAAACAATAAAGAAATTGAAGCTTTATTGATCTGTTGAGGAAAATAGCATCAGCAGTCAAGATGTTGACTGAATTCCTTCTAAATTAGGTAGTTTGTATGCCTAAGAAAGTCTAGTAATTAGACTTTGATGGCTAAGAAAGTCTAGTAATTAGAAACATAGGAGATGAACCAGTGAGATATGATGGGCAAATGAAGTCAGAAGTTTGGAGCCACTGTGGGGAGTGGCCGGCAGCACACAAGGGTGTGAGTGTGTGAGGAAGAGGGGATAAACAGAGGGGGAGGCCTGTGGGTTGGCAGGGCATTCCTAGGAAATGGGATTATGGCATCTGACTCTGTATTTCCATCAACTAGCACAGAGCTTGGAACATCGCAGATGCCAACAAACTGTAAACTGAAATGCCCTAGTCAGATCAATGCCAAAATTAATCTCTTATATGGGAATTCATAGGGTACTAAAAATGTCATACATTGCATGTGGAAAATATATTGAGACGAGAATAATCATAAAATGGTTAAGACCCAATTTAGAAAACATTTAGATGGACAAAAAATAAAAAATAAATGTGAAAACCACTATGCAGACAATACGGTAAGATTTAGTAGCCAGTTGGTTCTATGGGTAAATTAAATCAGCAGGGAATCTAAAATAATTCCTTAGACCACACTTAGAGGATAGGAAAGAAACAATATTGCACAGTGGCTAAAAGCACAGGGTTCTGAGTCCAGCAAGGCTGGGTTCAAACCACAGCTCCCTTGGTTAATGATGTATGACTTTGAGCACTCTATGTAATTTCCCTGAGTCCCAATTAGACTAATAATATCACCTGCCTGCAAGCTTGCTTTAAGAATTAAATGAGCAACTATGTTAGCATTAGTCTTGAGTGGGGTGCCTGGATCCTCGTAAAGGCTCAGGGAATGCTGCCTTTACCATCGTCTTTAGCAATATGGAGAGAATATCGAAAGAAGGAAAGCAAAGGCAAGATACAGCGTTTTCTACCATTGTCTTATTATGCCTTAGAATAATATTATAATAATATTATGCCTCCTCTAGAAGGAGGCTCCTTAATGTCAAGGCTAAAATACAGACCCTAAAGCAGGAGCCAGTTACTTTGGCCACAGGTGGCAAATATGACATGTAAGATGGTTTTTCTCTACTTTTACCAAGGGCTCCTTGGTCTTGGAGATACCAGAGAGAATGCAGAGATAACATGAAGCAGCCCCTGCACTCAGGAGCTTACTGCCAGTCCAGAAACATTCATCCAGCTCAGCTGGAAATGCCAAATTCTCTTTAGGAGCTACAGGAGACAGCAAGGAGACGGGAGAGCCCAGAAAGCTGGGAACTCTGAACTGGGAAGGGGAGAGGGAGTGAAGGAGAAGGAAATTCTCTTTCCTAATTTGTCTCTGGAAATATATCCTTCAAGATATTCCTACTTTTCTCAACCTCTGAATCCATTATCCTACTTCTGAACTCACTACATTCCTAAAAACTCCATATCTTCCCTTAATGAACCCATATCTTTCTCCCCCATATTGCCACCATCCTCAGAAGATGCTTGCCCTTCATTTATCTGTTTCTTGAGAAGAAATGTGAGCTCCTCGAAGGCAAAGACCCCTGCTTTTGGTCTTTGTACCCCTAGCACCTTACATAAAGCCTTCGAAGTAGTAAATGCTCATCAGCGTGTGCTGAATAAATATTCATATATTTAATTTCCAGATGGCATTGTCCTTTTCCAGTCAACATGAGCTTAACCTGTCTACAAGTATATAATTGCACCTAAGTCCTCCACAACGAAACAAAAATGCTCCCAGTGCACGAATTTGCAGTGGGGCAGGAAGGAGGAAAGGGTGATGGCTCCGGCATCCAGCGGCCTCCAGTTAGAGTGACTAATTGGAAGCTCTGCAAGCTACCTCTGAAATAGTGTTGATTCCTGGACTAGATTATAGGAGCCAGATTTAGGAAAAAGAGTCTATAAAACAAGTCTAGGAAGGGGCACAGTGTGAGCTTTTCAGAATCCCACGGTTAAAGAGCAGAATTTGTGAAGGGAGTGGAAGGTCAAAGAAGTTGGAGGCAAACCAGAAGCAGCAGAAATCAGAGACAAAGAGCCTGTGAAAGAGCAAAGCTCAGTTAGCACCAAATGCCAAGCAGCAGAAGGAGGCCATGCGGGATTCACGGATCAGGATTAATGCTTTGATAAGGCCCTGACCATGCCCATTAGTCTGGAAAGTGTCTAAGCAAAGTAGAGGAAGGGGAAGATAAATGCCCCCAGAGAAAAACTTTTCAAAAGTCAGTTCTCTTGTAGGTTCAAAGCAGGGCTTTCTCCCTTAACGGTCAATAAGCTTTTTTCACAAGGTAATCGGTTCTGTTAAAACCCCACATGACTCTGTTTCTGCTATTATTTCTCAGTTAAAACAAATATCTGTTCAAGTGGTAGGTCTTCCTGTGGCTTCAGAAACAGAAGTGGGCTAGATGACATGGTTCATTGTTCAGAGAAGGAAGGTGCAGTGCCAATGCTTTCACAGTGGGCTTACTCCCTACCTGTTGGGACCTAAGAAAAGCTAACTGGAATCCGAAATGGACCAACAAGCAGGACTGGAAGCCTGTACTTACTGGTACTGATCAAATGACTTCTTATTGCGGTGATGCTGCAACTGTGGCTTTCCCGTTTGAAACATTTTAGAAGGTGACTTTTCAAAATGCACTGCTTTTAAATTAATACAGGGGTTCTTAACCAGGGGGTCCATGAGCTTGAATTGAAAATTCAAAAAAACATTATTCTTGTGGGGACATGTTGGTGTGGGTGTGATATGTTTATTAAATAATGCACAGTGTAGTGTGGACGTAGTAAGGGGTCTGTGGTTTTCACCTGACTGGCAAAGGGGTCTGTGGAACCAAAAAGATTAAGAACCCCTGAATTAATAGAAAAGGAGCTTTTTCTGTCATTTGACCTCAGTACTAAAATACATGCATATGTACACATATAAATATATACACACATAAATATACGTAACCCCTACTTATCTGGAGAAGAGAGGGGGGAAAAAATGAAAAGATCCTGATTACTTCCAATAAGTTAAAGCATGTATCTTAAAAAACACTAAACCCTATATACTGGTACTTCTTGAAGTAAATATACTGCTTTGAAAGTTTCAATAAAAGTGAAAATGTAAAGTGCCCCTAGGAAGTGAGAATATTCCTTTCAACTCAGGTTTATGTGGTTATAAATAGGAAGCCCTTTTCCTAATCTTAATATCTTAAAAAGAAACCTGGATGTCGTTACGTGATTACCTAAAAGTAATCTCTTCCTTTTAGGACCGGAAGGATATTTTTAAGAGAATGTTAAACTTGTGACAGGAATTATTGATACCTTTGGATTTTTTTTTTTCAAGTGACTCAAGCTTTTTGTAAGTCATTACCTAGGAATTTGTCAGGGACTGCATGACGCCAGTCCCCAAACTGTTTAAAGTAGAGCAGAATTTAGCGAAAGAATGAAAAAATGAGGATGTTCTTTTGTGCATTATTCTTATCGTGATGAATGATGCTTGTTTTCCTCTCCACTTTAATTAGAATGTTTCTACATTTGCCAAAGAAAATGTTGGAATGGAGACAAAAACCTGAAATTATAGGAACAGGGCTTGATGTAATAGCTTATTTGTAAAGGAAACACAACTTGTTTGGTATTTTATTGAAACAGGAAGTTCAGAACCTTAGTACACACAAGTACAACAAATTCTCAGGTGCTAGTTGAGTCATCTGTTGTTGGAAATAGTCTCCTGGTAGTTTTCCCCTTGATTTACTTTTTATCTTCTTTTTTTCTTTTGAAAGTAGTAGGGGTCTGGTGGGGGTAGGAAATTACGGAGAGATGCAATTAGAGATTGTGTACATTTTTAAAAATATCATCCACCAAGATTAAATAAATATAGCAAGTGGAAATTCTTTCCTATACATATATATGTATTTATGTAATTACCTAAGTACAAAATGTGGAAAACCAAAGTATAACAATAATTTTGTTCGATTTAATTACTATTTCAAAAGCAACCACCAGTCAAGGGAATTGTATTTGAGATCAATAAGGATGAAAATTTCTCTTGCTTTATTTTTTTATGTTCTGTTTCCTATTAAGTGATTAATAAAGTAAACTTCTAATAGCAGATGTTAGAGAGTAGTTTGATTTGTAATATTAAAAAATTATAGAAATGTCTTGAGATGAATTGGTATAGACATAGAAATCTTTAAGTTTGGATTTCTAAATTAGACCAGAACACTGCTAAAAAAAAATACGTAAAAATTCTCTACCCTGGTGAGAGCTCAGTGTTTTAAAAACTCACTGGTGTAATCACAAGTCAGGTGCCTGCTTCTCACTGACCTTAGTGAGGAGCCCAGGAGGGGCCCCAGGTAGAGCGCTCAGAGCCCTGCACGCACCTGGGGTCCTACGTGGACCCGTCCTCTAACTTGTGTGACCCTGGCCCAGGCATTTCACCCCCCTGCTGGATTATGATTGACCCACCCATTCTCTCTGAAGACACCTGGAAAAGGTAATTAGAAATAAATGTGAACGAGGCTTTGAAAAAGTTGGAAGTGCTAACCAAGTGCAAGACAAAACCAACATTCCAGGCAGAGGCAGCAGCGCCTCTCTTCGAAGTCTAAGACCCCGTGACTCTGGGTGCATTTCGGGTTGCCCCCCATCGTGGCTGAGCCGCTGTCCTGGCCCCCACCACCCACGTGGCTGGGGGGCTCTGCTGGAGCTTGGGGAGTCTGACGTGCTGCTCTGCGAGGGCTGCGCTGGGAAGGATGTCCAGTTCTGGGTCCAGTCAGCAGGCCCGTGAGCTGTCACGCTCAGCCCTGTCTCCACACGCCTCTGTACAGGAGGAAGGTCTAGGCTGGCAGGTTTCCAGATTCCCTTGTTAGTCTGACCAGAGACTGTGAATGCAAACAGGCAAATATCCTATGGCCCTATATTGCAAGGTTTCTTCCAGTTAGTATTTTTTTCCCCATTAACCAAACAGCACTTAAAAAAAAACAATATTACTATGAAATTAAGAAATAAAAGAATTGAACCTCTATGAATATGTATAAATACAGAAGGTATTGTGTTTTTTTTCTTACATTATTTGAATCGGTTAATGATGAAAGAAATATAAGGTAATTCAGAAACTGCTACAAGGCCATCAATGGTCAGATGCGCCTCCAGAAAGGTTTGTTACTGTTCCTGCGGCCGGGCCCCCACCTAAAGGGAGAGTCTGCACTGACGAGACCTAATCTGACATGAGGAAACACTATTGAATAAATACATTTATAAGTATAAATATAATACAATGCTTATTAACGTAGTTTGATGAGCACATTTTGAGGTGGTGTCAGTTGAGAACTGGTGAGGGCATCCATGTAAAACAGGCAACAAGGACCATTAGAGGTAAAGAAGGAAGAAAATATGGGCTGTGCAGCCCAGGAAGGCATCACAGAAGACGAGAGAGTTAGGCTAAATCTTCATCTATGATTACACATAGCCTCTCTGTGAAATGGTATCACTAACCTTGCAACCCCACACAGTAGAACAGGGGTTCTTAACCTTTTTGTTCCACGGACCCCTTACTAAGTCAACACTATACTGTGTATTATTTAATAAATATATCACACATGCACCAACACGTCCCCACAAGAAAAATGTTTTTTTGCATTTCAATTCAGGCTCACAGACCCCTGGTTAAGAATCCCTGCACTAGAAAACCTAGAGTCATCTTTACTGCCTTACTATAGCAGAGTGCATGTCAGTTTTATTTTCCAAGTGTTCCTTCCTTCTGTTGCCACTGTCATTGCTTTCAGAGTTATGTTTATAAAATGTACCTTTATATAACAAAGAGCTGATCATGTTACACTCTACCTTTAAATTCCTAGTGACTTCTCTTTGCTTTCAAAATCAAGTTCGAACCCTTTAGCAAGGCATTCAAGACCCCTCACAAAAATTGGTCTCAACTTGCTTTTGAAGCAGGTTTACTGCCTGCCTCTTCTTCTCTATCTCATTCCTGTATGCTAGCCAGTTACACAAGACTACTTACCATTCCTGAAATCAAGTGTTTAGTCCTTTTCTCTCTTTTGCAAGGCCTTACCATGATGATCACTGATATCCCTTACCTCTCTATCACATTAATTGCACATATACACATCCTTTTCCAACTGAAAATATCCTAATTAACAACCAAGAACAAGCTATTCTTTGATTATTCCCCAGACCTCTCAGGTAAAATTAATGTCACCCTATTTTGTGGTTTTGTAGTAGTATTGCTTTTATACCACTGGTATAAGTATAGTATAAAAATGATAATTAATCTAGAATAGTTTAACTGTTTATATATATCTCCTGCTAGATTATGAGCTTCTTGAAGGCAAGGTCCACGTGTTGTTTTTTTTTAAGGAAGAAGCAGAGAATGAACTCAGGACCTCATACATGCAAAGCAGGCACTCAACCACTGAGCTATACTCTCTCGGCCAAGGTCTACTTTTTTTTTTTTTTTTTTTTTTAACCCCTGCATGACACATTGAAGAACTCAATAAACACCTTCAGTTAAAATTGAATCTAACTGGAAGGAGGTAACAAGATTTTAAAAATGCTTATATGGATAGAGTTTAGTAAGACCAGTTTCTTGAGCAGAAAGATTCAAGAGGGTAGTTGGAGATAAGGATGGAAGATAGTTAATGGCCAGATTGAAGAGGGCCTTGAAAAAACCAAAGTAAAATAATTAGACCTTATCCCAACTCGGGTCAAGAAACCATTGAAGGCCTTTGAGTAAGAGAGTGACATGTCCTCAGTATTTTGTGCAGATCAGTATGGCAGTGAGGTGAAGGCAGAGCCCTGACAGCAGGTGGTCCAGCCACCAGATGTGTTGATATGAACCCTGAGCTAAAATAGTGGCCATGAAATGAAAGGAAGAAACAGATTTGAAACATTATAAGGGAAGAATCAACAGATTTGGTGAGGAATGAACTGGTGAGGGGGATCGAGGAAGGAGGAGAAGGCAAGGCTGTTCTCTCTGACTTACAGAGTCATCCTCTTGAGAACCCTGAAAGTGGGAAAGGCTTCCTTGCTTTTCAATTCATTTCCTTTCCTTAATACACAGTAAATTCCTGATGGGCTTTGTTGTTGGTTGGTTTGGTTTGTCGCTTTTTCTTGTTGTTTACAACCTCCAGGTATTTGTAGACAGATCTTATCTCCTTCCCTCTTAGTCACCTCTTGGCCCAGCTCTGCATATTTAACTCTTTTGAACTCTGCTCCTGGATCTGACCTCTCACCAGTCCCTTAAGCATATTTGTTTTGTGTTTTTAATCTCACTAACTTAAGAGCAGCCATAAACTAAATATGGCCTGGCAAGTATGGGGGGGGGGTGGAGATATATATATAGAGAGAGAGAGAGAGTGTGTGTGTGCCTATATCTATATCTAGATAGATAGTGAGGAGAGAGCTCCCCAGTGTATTATCAATCCCCTGATTTTCATGCTTTCACTTATCACTGCTCTTATCCTCAAGCATTTGTCTGCAGCCTATATTATCCCAGTCTTCTTAGGAATGAAACCACACTAATTTTTTTTTTAATGTGAAAAATCATTTCCAAAAGTTCCTTCATGTTCCTACTCTGACACATCTACTTTTCAGTTTGTCAAAGGCCAAAGTAAAAAAGAGGATTTTGAGAGCAGCAAGAGAAAAGTATTACTTACCAAGGGAGCCTTAACAAGGCTAAGTGCCGATCTCTCTTCAGAAACCAGAGAGGTGAGAAGGCAGTGGTACGATATATTTAAGGTACTGAAAAAGAAAAACTGTCAGCCAAGAATCTTTATCCAGCAAAACTATCCTTCAGAAATGAAGGCAAGTTTAAAGTCTTTACAGACAGACAAAAACTGAGAGTTTGTTACCAAGAGACTGAATCTGCAAGAGATAATAAAAGGCGTGTTGCAGCCTGAAAGGAAAAGACAAGGGAGAGAGCTGTGGAGAAGTGTGTAGAAATGAAGAACATAAGAGAAATTGAAAGGGTTAAAAGACAGGCAGTAGTAAGATATGACAGCAGAAAGCCAAAGGATAAAAATGGATGAAGCAAAACCTTTATAGTAGTAACAGTGAATGTTAATGGATTGAACTCCCCAAAGACATGGACTTATGGAATGGATTAAAGAAACGTCAACCATCTATTTGTTGTCTACAAGAGACTCACCTTAGATGCTAGGACACAATCAGGCTGAAAGTGAAAGGTTAGAAAAAGATATTCCACACTAACAGCAATCAAAAAAGAGTGGGTGTAGCAATACTAATATCAGATAAAATAGATTTTAAATGCAAAACTGTTATAAGTGATGGAGTAGGTTACTATATATTAACAAAAGGGACAGTTCACCAAGAAAAAATAACAATAATAAATATTTATGCACCTAACATAGGTGCCCCAAAATACATGAGACACACACTGGCAAAATTGAAGGGAGAAATAAACGTCTCTACAATAACAGGTGGAGACTTTATAACCCCACTCTCAGCATTAGGTAGAACATCTGGACAGAGGATAAATAAGGAAACTGGGACCTTGAATAATGTGATAAGTGAACTAGATCTAATAGACATTTATGGAGCATTACACCCCAAAACAGCAGGATATACATTCTTCTCAGATCTTTCTCCAGGATAGACCATATATTGAGGCATAAGTCAGATCTCAATAAACTTAAAAACAATGAAATTATACAAAACACTTTCTCTGATCATAGTGGAATTAATTAGAAAATTAATAGCAGGTGAAAAAAGGGAAAATTCATAAATATATGAAATAAATGAAATGGAGAAAAAATAGAGAAAATCAACAGAACTAAAAGTTGGTTCTTTGAGACGATCAACAAAATTGATAAACCCTTAGCTAGATTAAGCAAAGAAAAAAGAGAAGATGCAAATAAATAAAATCAGAAACGAGAAGGGTGACATTAGCACTCACCCAGCAGAAATAAGAGAGATTATAAGAGGATACTATGTATAACTGCATGCCAACAAATTAGACATTGGTGAAATGGAAAATTTTCTGAAAACACATGAACTAACCACACTGACCCTAGAAGAAATAGAAGACACAAAAATCAATAGCATTTCTACATACTACTGATAGGCAAACTGAGGAGGAAGTCAGAGAAAAAATTCCATTTACAATAGCTACTAAAAGAATCAAAAATTTAGGAATAAATTTAAACAAGAACATAAAGGACCTGTATTCAGAAAACTGTAAAACATTGGTAAAAGAAACCAATGGGGAAGCGGGTGTGGCTCAGTGGATAGAGCCCCCGTTTACCATATGGGAGGCCCGGGTTCGCGTCCCGGGGCCTCCTTGTGAGGGCATGCCGGCCTGAGCCGTGCGGTGGGCTGATGCAGCAACCTCACGGCAGGAAGCGGGTGTGGCGCAATGGATAGAGCACCCGTTTACCATATGAGAGGCCCCGGGTTCGCTTCCCGGCACCTCCTTGTGAGGGCAGGCCGGCTCGCGCGGCGCCGTGGGCTGATTCGGCAAGACCTCACAGCAAGGGGGAGATAAGCAGACACAGAGAAGACACGCAGCGAATGGACACAGCAGCACAAGCAGCAAGGGGGGGATAAATAAAATAAAGTAAAT
>JAQZBX010043125.1:0-21785 GCA_029593785.1 Cabassous unicinctus | reverse complement strand
AGTTTTCCAAAAAAGGATGAAAGTAATTCAAGGAAGAAAGAAAGTTGTTTGCACAAAGGTACCAGAACACTTGAATCTCTATATGTATAAAAATGGACCTTAACCAATACTTCATATCATATGCACAAAATAATTCAAAATTGATCATTTATTTAAATAAAAGGCCAAAAGTGATAAAACATCTAGAATAAAAAAATTTAAGAAATGTTATGTGATCTTGAGCAACACAAAGATTTCTTAGATAATACACAAATGTGTGAGCTATATAAAAATAATAGAAATAATAGGACTTCATCAAAATTGAAAATGAATACCCTAAGAAAAATAATTTGACAAAACTCGGCATTCATTCTGAATTTTTAAAAGGTCTGTCAAAAAAATGGAAAATGGAAATAGAAGAGAAATTTTTATTGTGGTAAAGCCATCTACCAAAACTTACAGTTAATGTTACACTTAATAGTGAAAGACAGAGTATTTTTCCCCTAAGATGAGGACTAAGGCAAGTATGTCTGCTATCACCATTGCTATTGAACATAGTACTGGAATTTCTATAGAACACACTAAGGAAAGAAAATAAAAGAAAAGGCATACAGGCCCCAATTTGCAAATGATATAATGGCTTACATAGAAAATCCCAAGGAAGCTACAAAAAACTCCTAGAAACTAGTACTTGAACTCAAGATCGTAGACTACAAATACAACAAACAAAACTCAGTCGTAATCTATATACTGAGAATGAGCACATGGGAAAGAATAAAAAATGCAGTAACATTAGCATTCATTGAAAACAAATGAAATACTTAGGTCTAAATCTAACTGAACATATACAAGTTTGTAGTCTAAAAAGTGCAAAACACTGAGGGAAGAAATCAAAAGGATCTAAATATGGAAAAACTAACTGATTTTGTGGATCAGATGACTATAAATGGTAAAAATATCAGTTTTCCCAAAATTGATATACTAGTTTAACAGAATTCTTATCAAAATCCCAGCAAAATTATTTGGAATATAAACAAGATTCTTCTAAACCAGGTAGAGAAAGACAAGGAAATAGAATAGCTAACAAAATTTTGGAAAGAATAATGTGGGATGATTCAGTGTACATCATTTCTAGACATATTCTATATATGGAATAATAAAGTCTGTGCAGCACTGTTGAAGGGATTCCTGGCTGTCATTCAGTGTTGACTGTGGATATGCCCAAGGCTGCACTCTGAGCACTTATACCTGAAGCTTCACTCTCATTGTTAAATATACTCTACTAAACTAGCAGTTACTAAACAAGTAAACAAAATTAACAGTGTCAAGACACAGAGAATTGGGGATCAATATCCAGATTAGCTAAAATATAATACCTAAAACTTCCAATTTTCCACAAACTATTAGCAGTCATATCAAAAATCAAAACAAAACATGAAAAAACAGGAAGCAAAAAGAAACTGTGAGAAAGATCAGATGTCAAATTTAAAAAATACTTCTAAGGTACCATTGTAAATATGTTCAAATAGCTAAAGGAAACCATGGTTAAAGAATTAAGGAAGGTGTTATCACAATGCCTCATCAAATAAAGAATATCAATAAAGAGATAAAAATTATAATAGAGAACAAAATTGAAATTATTAGAGTTAAATATATAAAAACTGAAATTAAAAAAAAAAAACACTAGAGGGATTGAAAAAAGAATAGAACTGTCAGAAGAGTCAGTGAATTTGAATATACATCTTTAAATGATTATATAATTTGAACAGAGAGAAAAAGAATTAAGAATAAACAACTTCAGAAAAATGTGGGGCACCATTAAACACAGCTACATACACAAAATGGCATTATCAGAGGGAGAGGGCAGGGTGAAAACTCTAACCTGAAAATTTCTAAAATTTGATGAGAATCTTTCATTTACACAGCCAAGAAGCTCAGCAAACTCTAAGAAGGATAAATGCAAAGAGATTCACCTTCAGATATATCATGGTAAAAATGCTGAGACAAGGCACAGAGAACATCTTGAAGGAGCAAGAGAACACTGATCTATCACTTTCTTGAGAAAAAATAAAGGCCAGAGGACAGTGGGCTGACATATTCAAAGTGCTGAAAGATTTTTTTAAAGTGTCAGCTAAAATCTTTTATCCTAGCAACACTACCTTTCACAAATGATGGTTAGGGAACAGATGTGGCTCAAGTGGTTGGGTTCCAGTCTACCATGTGGGAAGCCCTGGGTTTGGTTCACGGGGTCTGCTGGTGAGAGCAAGCTGGCCTGTGCCTGCGGAGAGCTGATGGCCCATGTCCACGAAGAGCTGATGGCCTACTCCCATCGAGAGCTGGCACAGCAAGATGACGCAACAAAGGGAGACAAGCAGACACAGAGGAAATGCTCAGCAATGGACACAGAAAGCAGACAGCAAGCACAAGGGGCAAAGGCAGGGGCAGTAAATAAAAATAATATCTTAAAAAAAAAAAGATAGTGAAATAAAAATATAAGTAGACCTGCCTTACAAGAAGTGATAAAGGAAATTCTTAAAGCAAGTAAAGAAAAACAGCAATTCAAATACACACAAAAAAACCTAAGGTAAATATGTAATTATATAAGATATTACAAATGCATATTTATTCTTCTTTCTTTTAAATTATTAAAAAAGTAATTGTTTAAAATGATATGCATATAATTGTTTTATTGGAGCTATAACGTGTAGAAATGTAATATATTTAACAGTCCAATGAAGGTATGTGGGAGCAAAATTTTATTGGACTTAGAAGATGACACCAGATTATTCAAATTCACAAGAACAAATGAAGAAAGCCAAAAATGGTAAATAAGAAGGTTAAGGTAAATGTAGCAAACTGCTACACCGCACAGGATATCATGGGAACATAGTCTCAGGCATAAAAGAAATTTTCAGCAAATGACCACTTTATTTCTTACACTTCAGAAAGTGTCCAAACAGCAGCCGGTCCCTCAGAAAGGCCATATGCTCATGTTAGGATTAGTGGATGGCGGGTCCACTGCTTCGCTTTGAGGATGAAGGACTCCTGTACTGACCAAATTTCAGATTTTTATACATCCCAGGGGTAGGAGGCTCTGCAATGGAGCCAAAAGCATGAATCAAGCAACTTTGTGCAAAGTTTCTGCTCTGGCCAGCAACTAGGGCTACATGTTCCTAGTACAAGGTACAGATAGTCCTTTTCATTTCTAGGTGGCTTGTTTTTCACTGTTAAGATAGAATGTCTCCCCTGGGCTGCTTGCAGTTTCTTTCAAAATGGAAACCTACCAGACTTCCACACACAAACAAGCAAGAGGAAAAAGGAAGGGGAGAGTAGGTAATGTCTGGGAGACATCCGCTGAACATGTCCGTTCTGTGACTTCCCCAGCATTCCACCCCTTGGCCTCTTGACTAGGCCTAGCCTACTCCTTTGCATTAGCTTCCACATTATAAGCCCACCTCCCACTTCGGACATGATGATGGAGAAGTGTCAGGCCTACTGGCCATGGCTCTCAACAATGTTGACAGTAAAAATTTGAGAACACAAGTGGCTGCAGCATATTCAGAAGGCTTTGATTATTCCTATGCATATAATTACTCCAAGCAAGGTGATCAGGCAGAAGTTGGATAGCCACAATGACCAAAATGACCGGGTCAGTTGGAAAAGATCTTTTTTTTTCACTTCCAATGGAAAACACTTTTCTCAACCTATTGCAGTTACTTATCTTTTCCCTCTAAGGCCACCCAGTCTGTCTGCCCCTTGACTTATACTATTGCCTCACCTGTTTCCTATTGTTCTGAGTGCTGTACCTATATCTTCTGGCCCACTTCCACCCCTTCCTGATAGATGGGAGTGATGAGGACCCCTTGATGGTATCTCATGATTGTTCCCAAGGTGACCAGCCACGGGTAGGCATCGGCCACTACCCTCCAGTATGCGTGTGACAGACTGTGCAGGTCCAGTCCATTGGATTGTGACTCTACATGTGTTAAGCACTTCTATGCCCACTTCAGTTATCCCACCCTTCAAGCTGAAGGCCTCAAACTCATGCCATCTTAAGAAACATATAGATGGTATAGCAGGATAAAATATGGGATTATTCCCTAACAGTGGCTACAAAGGAGAGCCCTGAGTGGGGTATTCTTAGTACCCTTTTCAGGGCCAACACTTGCCCGGATAGGTAGAAGGGCAGATGTGCAGCAAAGCCTGAGTTCCCCTTCCACCCTTGTCACCCCTGTGCTAAGAAGCAGGATAAACCTGTGTTTCACTTCCAAGGAACTGCTGAGTTCTACATCCAGAGGGCCTGAGCAAAGTGAACAATTCATCTAATAAGACAGTTGTCAGGGTGAAGACACCAAAGCTTTTTTAGGTGACCATTAAAGTTTTACACAAATCTGGATGCCTGCGGGTGGTCAGTGACATGGAAGGCCCATCTCATCCTATGAGTCTGTGCCTGTCATTGAGTGGATCGTGGAGTGAAGTGGAATTCTTGGTCAGAGGAGATGTTGCCTGGTTAGAGCCTCTTGTTCAAGGTATCCCATGTATGTTTGGTACACACACAATGAACTGGAAAGGCAAAGCAATGTCCTGAAGAGACATCTACTGTGACCAAGGCATAGGACATACCTTAGGAAGGCAGGAGAGGGCCAATGTAGCCCACTTGCCTTTAGTGGCCCATGTGGTTCCTCTGATAATAGCCCCTACATGATCTTTTCAGGCTTTGAATTGTCGTTAACATTTCTCATGTTAGTTAATGGCACATTTGGCCTCTTTTAATAAGAGAGGTAGTCCATGTCATGGGCCCATAATTTCATGACATCACAATTTTCTTATCCAGTTCAGTGACACAAGCAGCCAGAGAAAATTCATTTATTTCAAATACACTAAATATGAGAATAGAGAATGCTTGGAATTAAGAGGAATAGGGAAAAAAAGATATTTATGGGAAATGATTCTATATAAAGAGGAAACACAGGTTTTAAGAAAAAAATGATATTGTGAATAAGGAGGGGCAGTTTATCAAAGGGTCACTTCACATGATGTAACAATTTTACACTTGTATGTAATAAATATGACAATTTCTCCAAACAGCTTTATTAAAGTATGCATGAATGTTTTGTTAACACATTCATGCATGGCAATATTCTCTCAAGAAAAAAGAAGCAAAAAGTAATAATATTTAGGTAATGTATTAGTCAGCCAAAAGGGTGCTAATGTGAAATACCAAAAATGGGTTGGTCTTTATAAAGGGTATTTATTTGGGGTAGAAGTCCACAGATACCAGGCCATAAAGCGTTAAGTTTCTTCTCTCACCAAAGTCCATTGCCACGTGTTAGAGCAAGACAGCTGCTGGCATTTGCCAGGGTTCAGGCTTCTTGTGTTCCTCTCTTCCTGGGGCTGCGTTTCTCTCCGGGCTTAGCTCCTGTTTCTTCCACAAGGTCAGCTGTAGACAATCAGGCGAACGGCTAGCTTCTCTTCTCCTGGGGCCTTCTTTCCAACATCAAAGCTGCTTCTCAAAAGACTGCTTCTCAAAATCTGCTTCCTCTGTTCTTTGCCTTGCCTTTTATATTTGATTCCCCACCCACCAAGGGGTGGGGCTCAATGCCCTACTGACATGGCCCAGTCAATGCCCCAATCATAAATCAATCATGCCCAGATTAACAGATAAGTTTACAAGCATGATCCAATTATATTTTTAGAATTCATAATTATATCAAATTTGCCAACAGTTACAGGTAATATGAAAAAAATTCCAATATTCATATGTAAATACAAGAGTCATGTTCCTAAAGAAGAAAAAACAACAGGGAGAAAATTCTTAACATGTAACATGCTTTAAGTTTTTTATACAGCTCTCTTAATAAACTTGGTGTGATATATATATAGGGATGGAGTCCAGGAATAGATTTAATGGTACATAGAAAAATCATTCAATTAAAGTTCTGTTGAATATCACTGAAGCAAGACTAGATAATTCAACAATTTGTGTAGGAATAGATAAATAAATGTGCAGGAAAAATCTTAAATCTTTAGGGAAAAAAAAGATCTAGATTTAAGAAAGATTCCAAAGGCACAAACAGCAAAAAACATGAATAAAGAATATTAATTTTCATTGCTCTGTGTCTGTCCAATGAACTGGAAAGTAGATCCTGCAACTCTGTTGAGATGTAGGGCTGAAATGGCACATGAATGGACCAAAGATTCAAGTGTCTGGGACATATATTTAACAAGTATAACGCTAATTATAGGTTCAAATAAAAGGGGCAGAACAGCCATGTGTAGGGAAACTATAAATAAGTCTAACTCTGTTATGCTGGGGAAGCTTAAATTCTAAAACAAGGCCCACTGACAGGGTGCTGAATTCCTGAGCTTGTCTACACTGCTTATAGTGTCTAGATGTTTCTAGACCACTCAAAAGCCCCACTGTTGAGGAACTGTTTACCATGGCAGTCAATGAGATCTTGCTGAGACATGCATAAGCATAACCTCTGGAATGACTTCCCAACTGACTTTGAAATCTCTTAGCCATACAAACTCATTTGTGTTTAATATTTCCCCCTTTTGGTCAAGGTCTTTTTCCAGATGTGTTGCTAGTTGGGACTTGGAAATAATCCCTTGGTGACAGGGAGGTGCAATCCTGGGAGTCATGTCCCACGCTGGGACCAGGGGAAAGTAGTGTGTTTATATTCTGAGTTGAGCTAAAAGAGAAGCCATATTTGAGCAACAAGGAGGCTTTCAGAAGGTAACTCTTAGGCAATATATAAAACTAAGCTAATTTTCAATTTCACAAAAAATAGTTCATAAGTACAATCATCAATATCAAGGGCCTGGTGTAATGGTCTGTCTGCCTTCATTGGGCACTGCTCTTGTACTTGGGCAATTCTTGCTGTTCTATTAGAGAATGTAGCAGGACTCCCCAGGATGGGAATTCAATATTCTTTCATTTATTGTGTGGCTCTCCATTCACTGAAACAATGCCCCGTGAATACTTGAACATATTCATATGCCTTAGAGGTATGCCCCAGGTGCACCCCTTCCCACATATACCCCCATCACCAACACCCCACATCAGTGATCCTTCCCTGCCACAGTTGTGACCCTTTTGTTATCCAAAACCTCTCCAAAACTGAAGTCAAAAAATGATAAAATAAAAAAATAAGAAAATAAAATAAGTTTTTAAAATAAAACACAAAAATTTAAAAAATTGAAATAAAATGAAACTTTTTAGACATCGTGTCTTTCATCACTGTAAGATCTGTTGTCCTGTATATACAGTGACAATTTCTTCTGTCTATTCCCCAGTGTCTTTTTCTTTGTTCCATTTTATCTTCAAAGAAGCTTTAGGTTACAGAAAAGTAACATAGAAAATAGAGGTGATTCCCATATACCCAACATCCTCCCCCTTTTCCACTCTCTCCTATTAATAACAATTTACATGTGGATGGTACATTTGTTACAATTGATGTACAAGGAGATGATGATGGACATCCCAATGAACAGAGAGTGTCTGCAACTGCAAGCAAGATAGTTCCATTCATCTGCTCCATGGGATCTAAGCCCCCTCTCATTTAGAAACAGTGGGTATCACCATCTGAAAATCTTCATAATTGGGAAATGAACAATGGACTAAAGTAGACTTATTATTATTCTACTATAGAAATTATTATTCTAACAATGGAAGAACTTGTATCATTGATATACAAGCAGTGGCCACCAGAGTTTCTGAGAGTCAAGAGAGGGAAAAATGGGTGTAACATGTGGGAATTTTTAGGACCTTGGAATTGTGCTGCATGGCATTGCAATGACGGATACAGGCCATTATACATTTTATCATAACATAAAATTGTGCAGGGCAGAGTGTAATCTATAATGTAAACTATAGTCCACAGTTGGTAGCAATGATTCAATATGTGTTCATCAATTTTAACAAATGTACCACACTAATGAAAGATGTTGGTAATATGGGAAAGTGTGGGAGTGGAAGGGGGTGGGCCATATGGAAATCCCCTATATTTTTTATGTAACATTTATTTAATCTAAAGCTTCTTTAAAAATAAAAAAAAAACAACATATAATTAAAAAAAGAAAGATTAATGAACTACCTTGCATTGCTGTTAAAAAAACTTCTGGACTCATGAGAATATTAGACAAGATATTTGTAGCACATGGACACAAATTGTATATATATATATGCATGTAAATATATAAGTATATACTTATAACATGACACGCATACACTTAAAATTCTAAAACTTAAGATAGAATTGGCTAAAATTTAGAATAAGCAACTAAGAGAAGAAGAAATGTTAGTGGATAATAAATTTAAATATGTGCTAAACTTCACAAATAATATGTAGACTGGAATTGAAAAATAAAGGCAGATAATATTTCATACTTATAAAACTGCTAAATTCTAATGTCTGTAAATATTGAGATAAGTTAGCCTTATCTACTGAGATTTAACATGTGAATAAATATGAATACATTAAGTCAACTATCATTCTTCTATTTAAAGACTTCAGTATCACTTTTACATATGTTCAGAGAAGCAAAATGTAAAATTATAGTAATAAATATATTGTTTTACATGAAACAAAAAGCAATGAGATAAATCTCGAAAAACATAACAGTTAACTAAACTAGATAAATAATGAAAGTGTGTGTTATCCATCAATAAGAATATAATAATGGACACAATCATTAATTGGATAAATCATCTGATTTACCCAAATATAATATTAAGAAAAAAAATGTCGCAGGAAATTATAAATAGAATCATATCAGTAATAAAATTTTTGCAGCATTCTAAACATTACCATTTGTTGATTTTTGTTTATATAATTAAACAGAAAATTTTATCATGAATTTCAAACTGAGGGTACTATAATGATTTGGGATGGGTTGGAAATGTTTTATATGAGAGGCACACAGGCTTATTTGTAATAAAATTTCATGTTTTTAGTTGAGTGGCTTGTATAATTTATTAATTACAATAATTTTATATTTTTGTATGTTTTAAATATCTTATACAAAATATGAAATGAATAAATATAATTGAATGATGAAAATATTTCAAATAGTTTAATAGTTATACAATAAATAAATGACATAAGTTGAAGAGATATTAATCATTATACTATGGTTGATTTACTAGATATTTTGTTGAACTTTGTGCCTTATCTACTTATAGAGTTTACAAATAAGATATAGTAGGAATGTACTTATAAATTCTTTGTGGGAAAGTGTAAGATAAATTGTTTAAATATTAAATAGAAAATAATATATTGCAATGAAGAGTAATTTAAAGGTTAATGGTATGATATCCTACACTGCCATAATTCTAGAAATAATTTTAATATTTATTCATGATTAAATGAATACAATAAAAATGATTTTAATAAGAAAATAACACACGTGCGTGTTATAGAATAATAAATAGTGACAAGGACACCATTTCTAAATATGCATTAAAGACTTGCCTAGGTACCTAACTTTTATGCTCCCAAACAATGATACAAATTATGAAAAATTTATTAAAGTAGGAAAAATGCTACTCATTACTTTCGTGATCCACACATTTCAGTTATTTCTGCTGTACTGTGCAAACTGAAGAAAGTCATCAATGTCTCACTATAGAATATTCTTTAATCAAAAATTAGATTCAATCTTGCCAATTAAATAAAATAAAACTGAAAAAGTCCTAAGAAAATCTCAAAGTTGGAGAAGCTCAGGGTCCCAGTTGAGAAACAAATGGACGTAAGTATATTTGCAGTTCTTCCTCCATTGCAATTCAACTTCATTACAAGCAACTGTCCTAGAAAAACAAGGCATGTGCAGGATTTTAGCATGTAGTGAAATATCAGCCAAGTTAATTTTCCCAGAGCTTGTGGGACTTCTTCCCTCTCTCCAAACTGGCCAGCTTTGCCAAGGAAGCCAGGCACATCCACACTGTGCAACAGGCAAGGACAAAGGACAGCAAGGACAGCAAGGACAAAGAAAGAGTTCAATTCAGAAAACTGGCCTCAGTCAAAGTTTCTTCTGCGCATAACCGGAAGTGATCATAGAGTTGCCCAAGCTATGTTTCAACAGGTGTTGAGTTATTGTAAAATAAACAGATTTCAAAAGAATCTATTGGTACTTTAAAATCTTAGAGAAAGATAATTTGGGTATTAGTGAGTAAAGTAAAACTGCCTAAGTATTTTGTAAGAAAATATCTTATCTGAAGAGATGTATAGATGGCTCCTTATATAAGAAAAAATTTCCAGATAGCCAGGTAAACACAATATATCTACTAATTTCTCTCCATATATCTATGTTATATATACAGTTTATGCATATTATATGTATTTACTACACATATAATTGTAGTTACATATACAGTTATAGTTACATATGTTAAATAGCTAGTTAATTATCTGCAATATCACTGTTTTGGAGGCTATAGTTATAGTTCATTTTATAATATGTGATGAAACAGGAAAATACACCAACAATATATATGAGGAGAACTTTAACACATCTTCATCACACTCCTTCCAAAAGTCTCATTTAAATGACAGTGAAGATGTAAAGCAAAAAAATAACACTTCTACAAAAATATATAGAAAAAATGCTATTAATGGATCAATTATTTGGTCCATTCCTGGAAAACAGAAATTAGATTTTCAGCAAAGCTAGAGTAGAGACTCCATAATTAAAGTTTCTGGAAAGGTAAGGACAGATTTTTAATTCCAGTGGAACTTTTGCAAATTCCCATGTTCAACTATTTTTTTAAAAAATATAAAAAATTGAGCCTTTAGACACTTAGGGTAGTCATCATTATCAAATAATTAAATTAATAATGGTTTTCTAATGAACAAATGACCAGTCTTTCTTGGTCCCTCCTCTTCCAAATGAATATAAAGTAGATGTGAGAAATGATGTGTCACTTAAGATAAAACATATACAATAGTTTTCTTAAGAAAGTGAATTCTCTGCTTATTAGTAATGTTACCAGAGGGAGAAATGGAGGAGAGCGTGTTGTAAATTATACTTGCTCAGTGGAAAAAGAAGAATAAAGGTAAAGCATTTCCAAGAAAGAACAAAGGGGAAGCTTGCTTCCCTGCTCCTGAGGGAAAACCATAGTTTATACAGATGGCAAAATCAGCCCTGTTTCACCATAGAAGAAAGAGACCTAGAGCACTGGAGAACAAAAATCCATCTACCTCAGTGGTTCTCAGTTTTGGTTGCACATGGGAATTAAATGGAGGCATTTGAAAATACTGGTGCCACGGGATTGTGAGTTACCCTGCCTATGTTGCTTGGGAATTGCTGGGTTTTATTATTTTCCTAATGTCCCAAATGAGTCTAATTTACAGTCAAGTTTGAAAATTTTTTATCTGCCTTTAATGTATCCATTAGGATCCATTCAGATGGAAGTAAGAGAAATTCTAAACAGTACGACGGTGCATTATTTAACCTAACAAGATAGGTCCAAGTAGAGCAGGTTTTGGTTAATTCAGTATATTAGGGGCATCTTCAAGGACCCAAATACTGTCCACTTTTGTCCTCTACCATCCTCACTATTGTCACCTCTCTCCTTTCATGGTCAAAAAGGCTGCTGGATTCTCACACTGCAACACCTAAAGGGAGAAAATAGTTCTTCTGAGTTCAATTCTTTTCTAAAGGTGACAAATCCTTTTCCAAAAGTCAGAAGTAGATGACATGTCTACTTCTGCATTTACCACTAACAAGAGGAACAGACAATATCATAACTTAAGGCATTTAGAACAAAGGGAGAAATAGGAACAAATATCCGTGCATAATAAACTGATTTAAAAATCCTCCTAGATTTTCAAACATTTACAGTTTTCTCCCCTACATCTTAAGCTATCTTTTAGTTAAACTTTGATTGGAAATTTTTTCATGAGCATTATTAAAAAAAAAAAATCTTTTTCAACCTCTAAATTTCATTTGTGAACAAACCTAACAGACTCTTGTAATCAAAGAATTTAACTGTTACAGTCTGAAGTCCCAGGCATGTGTATTATTTTTTTACTGTTTTGTTTTTCCCAATTAAAAATGTTTAAAGTTATTCAGTGTGCTGTGAGTACCTATTAATATTCTGTGGAGAGAAACATAGATAATGTATCAATCTGGCACAAACACTGTTTATTTTAAAATGGTATAAATGATTCTACAAAAAATAATATATATATATATACACATATACACACACACACATATATATATATGTAATCAGGATCCTGTGAGTTGTGTGTGTGTGTCTGTGTGTGGGAAAGAGAGGATGGGAGAGAGAGAGAGAGAGAGATACAGAAATTGAGAGTTTGTGTGTATTTGTTTCCATTGTTGTCCTCAGTTGCAATGTTGAGAGACGTTTATTTATTTAAATATTTAAACATATTTCTGTCAAATTTTTTCATCACCAACAGGCTTTACCCTTTTAACCAATTAGAGCCATATTGTTTAAATAGAACCAGGTAACTCCTTTGGGAAAACACTTTTTTCATGAAATTCTTGTTTCCTTAGAAAGCTGTTCTCAATTTTAGCATGTTTAATACTTTTAGATTGTATTACTGTCTTTATTTGGAGACTGGGTTGCCATTAAAAAAATAAGAATTGCAATAATATAAGTGCTCAAAATACTACTGAATTTTTTATGTTCTTACACTTCCATATTTCATGAAATAACTAAATATTTATAGGTTGCTCCCATAATAGAACAACAGTCCTTTGGTACAATTATTGATATGACATAAGCTATGAAAATGTACGAGCTACTGTTGGCAGAATCCTTGCCCGTCCACTAACAACACTGCACAAACATTATCTAATAGCCCAACAGTTTCAGTAATCCTTAAGAAGTAGGGTACTTAAATGATCTTATCTAAGGAAAGCAATATATCAGGTAAATTTGGAGGGGAAGAAAGACAAGTAGGTAGAAATATGTGCTTAGATTAAATAGGGTTTACAAGGACAAACAAGATATCCAGAAGTGATGATCCAAATAGAATAAGAGGATGAAATCTTCATTTTTAAAGGGCCTTGGTTTAAGTTTGTGCTGTTAAGAGGAGTCATTAGATCTGTTCAGTGTTAGCAAACTATTTCATTGAGATCCAAAAATACATGATAATGAATATTATAACAAAAATAAATGGATTAAGTATAGGAATCCCTTCACATCTTGTACTGTTTGTCATATGACACAAAGGTCTGTGACATTTTTCAGCATTTACCCCTGGCTTCTCGCTTCAAATGTTTTCCTTTTTGATTATTAAAGAAACTTCTTGAATACAATGTAGAGGTTATGAATTATGCTGATTCAAAAAGAGAAAAGTAGCAATTTCATATCTATCTTTCTCGAACATTCACCTTTTCAGGCTCTCCATTAAAAAGTTTTGCATGCCCATCTCCTTGGAAATATAAAAATAAACCCTGTAGTTAAATTTGGGGAATCACTATTTTGTTTTACTTTTGACTGCAGCAGTAGGATTTTCCCCAATTTTATTATGGTATGTGAATATGTGTATGCGTTTATCAGAAAGAAGTGAGGTTATACATATACACATTTACTAATAGATTTTTAAAATTTCACTCTATTACTTAAGCTTTCTCATTTATGAAATGAGAATAGGACCTATCTTATTGGATTTTATAGAGCATACACAACTTAATTTATATAAAGTGTGGTGTAATTTGTACATTTTTATTGTTATTATTAACTTTAAAATTGATTTTAATCATTCCCATATATATATAAGAATGCTTGTAGAATTTATGATGCATGCTATTTAATTTATATTTTCTAGTGTGAATCTTATATTGCATTAGTTATTACAGAATTTTGATATCTATAAATGTATTTATGCCTGAATTGTATATTTCACTTTTTAGATTTCCATTTTAAAATATATTTTTAAAAATATTAGCTCCACACTATTCCCTTTCTTTCTCCATCACCTTCCATACCCCTTCCCTCTTCCTCTAATATATAAAGTATAATTGTATGGTTTATTAATTTAGAACACATCATACAGCTAGATATGGGGTAGTTTATACTTAAAGGAATTTGGACTTTATAGCCAGAGACACTATGCTGTACTTTCAGATCTTCTACCCATTTTCTATATGAATTGAGAAATCTTAACTTCTCCATGCCTAAATTTCCTTATATCTAAAATTAGAATAATAATATTACCTGACATACCTTTATGAGAATTAATGACATTATATCTATTACATACTTTTAGAACTGTGAATGGCATGTAGCAAAATTGCAATAGATGCTTCCTTTATTTCCCCTGAAGATTATTTTGAAAACTCTTCTCAAATACTTTCATATGTCCAAATATTTTGTGGAGATATATTGCATATGTGATTCAGCTTATGATGATGATGATCAGAAACTTTCGAAAATAAATATAATTAATTAAGGAGAATAGAATTTGTAAAGACTTTGCTCATTGTTAATGTCATTTTTTTATTTGAAATAAAGTATTTACAAAATAATTTTTAAAAATGAACATTGAATATTGTCATGTAAAATGTTTGTGTGAATTTGTATTCGTTGATAATAACCATGCTCACAAAAATTTGCCACATAGAAAAATCTAATGTTATGGAAAATATCTTCTAATTTTTCAATGTCGTTAGTTGTTCAGTATCATAACGATGCCTCACTATGATAATAAGCGGTAGTTCTGATTTCCCAATCAGGTTTTTAGCAATTTTCTCATATCTGTAGAAAAATATGACATTTTTTACTTTACTTTTCATTCAATAATGAAAACAAGACATTGCAATAAGAATTTAGTGTTGTATACTTGAGGTTCTCAAGATCAGTCTGAAATATGAGTAACGCAGTTGTTCTTACAACCAAATATAGAATTCAAATGAAAATTTTCCCCTTTAAATTTGTCCTCAATATTTTTAAAGAAGTACTTCCATAAATTTTGTCTGATAAACACTAAAATGGCAAATGGCTATAGTTTGAAGAAAATATATTCTGTTCTATTATGCAGATGTTATGGTGAATCATACATACACACATACATTCACAGATTTTAATGAAACAACTTGTGGGGGAAAAACATAAAAGGATACAAATGCCAATTTTAAAAATGTCTGATTGTGTAAATCAAAGAAAGCAAAGGGAAGATTGCTCAAAAATAATCCTTTTACTTTTTTTCCACTCACCCTACCCCTGCTGTTTTTGCTGTCTGTGTCCATTTACTGTGTGATCTTCTGCAACTGTTTTTTAGTTGTTGTTTTGTTTTTTCTTTTTGTCTTCTTGTTTTTCTCTTCAAGATTTCACCAGGATTCGACCCTGGGGACCTCCAATGTGGGAGAGAGCTACCCTATAGTTTGAGCCTCCTCAGATCCTGGTTTCTGTCACATCTAACCTTGACTCTCCCCTGTGTCTCTCTTTTTGTTGTATCATCATCTTGCTGCATTGCTCTTGTCACATGGGCCTGGCTCATGCGCTTAGCACAACTTTACCAGGAGACCCCAGGGATCGAACCCATGTCTTCCCATATGGTAGATGGAAGCCAGATCACTTGAGCCACATCCACTTCCCTCTTACTTTTTAATGTAAAATTAATACTCTATGAAATGCATAGATCTTAAGTATACAATTCAGTGAATTTTGAGTAATGTAAAGACCTATGTTTTAACAACACACTGATCAATATGTAATCCATTTGCATCTAACTGAAAGTTCCTAATTGTGCAATAAAGGGTTAATTCAGCAGGCATGGGTGCTGGAAACTTGCACATAACCAAGGGAAGACTGACCCTTGACCAGCTCCTGGGAGACAACATCTACATCCTTTGGATACCCTGCTGGCTTAATGTGTCTTTGTATACCTGGGGCTTGGCCCTCACCAGAGAGATTATGCTAACTGATTTATTGTGAATGCTTGTTTCTGTTGTTTGAATCCCTGGATCAAACTGTATCAGTTTGACCTCTGGAGAGTTGGCAGAGTAAGTCCTGGGGGCAATCCATGCCTATGTGACTGACTTCTAATAAAACCCTCATAACAATGCCCAGATAATCTTCTCTGATTGGCAATATTTCATGTGTCATCACTTATGATTGTTGGGAAAATTAAGCACTTTCAGTAAAACTAAACTTGAAGAGGGCAATGGAAAACTTGCAACTAGTTATTTTTGGACTCTTCCTTACACATATATTCCTTTGGTGATTTTGATCTGTATCCTTTTACTGTAATAAACCAAACCATATGTATAACACCTTTTCTGTATTCTGTGAGTCCTAGAAAATTTTTGAAATTGATAATTGTGACTGTTAGGTTCATATGTCAATTTGGCCAAGTGATGCTGTCCAATTGTTTGTTTAAGCAAGCACTGGCCTGCTTGTTTTTGTTTTGTTTTGTTTTGTTTTTTATTTTTTTATTGTGGGTAAAAATCAAATTTTTCACAATACATACCAATATTTGTAAAATGATATATAAATACATATGCATATATGTGCATTTGTTTACATAAATGTTATTTGTTATATATATATATATATATATATATTTTTTAAAGGTGCTTAGATTACCTAAATATTACTCAGAAATTACAGGGATTCCCATGTTCCCCACCGCCCACACCTCCAACAACATCCCACACCACCATTCCTCATCCGTGTGGTACAACATCCGCAATGGATATACACATCCTTGGGCCTTGCCACCAAGCATAGACCACAGTTCACATCACAGACCACACTTTCTCTCACCCAGTTCTGCATGGTATATTCTGATGGAAAATGGCCTACATCCGTCGCCGCTTCGCCACGCAGGACAACCCCCAAAGTCCCAAAAAAGCCCCAGTATTTCAACTGCCCCTCCTCTCCCTGCCCCAAAAATGTCCAGTGGCCACCGGCTTCACCTCACTGTTACAATTTCTTCCATTGCTTGAATCACAATATGTCTACAACAGAACACCACCAAGTCCACTCTAGTCTGCAGCTCCTCCCCCAATCCTGAGGGGACTTGGATGGTGATGTCCATTCCACCTCCAAGTGAGAGAGGGCTTATATCCCATGGATATAGTGGATGGGATTATCTTGCCTTCAGCTGCAGGCCCTCTCCGTTCCCTAGGATGGCCGTTGCCCATCGTCGTCTCCTCGCCAGGTTACTTGGATGAGTCCATTGAGCTGTAGGGTAGGAGTTGCAGCTCCACCGCGATTCCAGGCACAGCTGGCACATAGGTGGGCCAGAGGATACAGTCTCTGGAAGTACACCTAAAAACTCCTGCATCACATATAGGTTTGAGTATAAGGGACTGATGGACCATGTGCAAGGATGACTTATTGGAGTCCAACTCTGTCACTCTCAGGAACACAGATGCCAATGAAAAGCCCACAAATTAGGCATCAATCTCTGGGGCTATCCCCACTTGTATAGGACCTGGGTGTCACCAGAGCCCTCAGGGGTCCCTCAGTGTGGGGTGATATCCACTTTGGTGCTCTATGAGATCCTATTGAGGTGTGCGTAAGTATTACCTCTGGGATGACCTCCCGACTCTCTTTGAAGTGTCTTAGCCATGTGAACTCATTTCTCTTTACCTTTTCCCCCTTTTATTCAAGGTCTTTTTCTAATCATGTTGCCAGTTGGCACTTGGTATTAATCCTTTGTTGCCAGGGAAGCTCATCCCTGGGAGTCATGTCTCACATTGGGGGGAAGGTAATGCATTCAAATGCTGAGTTTGGCTTAGAGAGAGGCCACATTTGAGCAACAAGGAAGCTCTCAGGTGGTTACCACCTGGCCTGCTGGTTAATCTGACAACATTTCATAGACTGAAATCATCAGTAAGTTGATTTGCATCTATGGCTGGTTATATCTACAATCAACTGAGGAGATAGTCTTCAATAATGAGAGACATCCCATCCAATAATTTGAAGACTTTCAAAGGAGAATTGATGATATCAGTAGTCAGAAGAGAAAATGTCCATCTCTCCTTCAGCCAGCCAGCTTCTCCTGATGAATTCATTGAGGACCATCGTTGGAATTCCCAGTTTTCAGCCTGCCCTACAGATTTTGGGTATGTGCATCTCCACAGTCAAGTGAGACAATTTTTATAAAATCCCATAATATTTACACATATCACTTTTCTGTTCTGTTTCCAGAGAACCCTGACTAATATAATGGGTTCCGGTCTTGGGTATCCCTGACACACCAAATAACAGCTACCAGCCAATCTCATCCTTTATTGGTGACTGCTATTGTGATATTGACCATCATAGATTAGTTTTGAACTTTATATAAATATATTCAGAATATATATGCTTTTGTACCTGGAATCCTTGATTCAACATATTGGTTTTTGCTCAACATGTTTTTGAGATTCAACCATGTTATTTTGTGTATAATTAGTTCAATCTTTTAAAATTGCTGAATGTATTCCATTTTATGAATACATCATCATTTATCCATTCTCATGATGATGGACATGTGGTTTATTTTCATCTGAGACTGTTATGAATAAACAGCTACACATATTCTTTAGAGACTCTTTTAGGACATATGTTTTTATTTTTTCTGAGTAAACATGTAAGAGTGGGAGACATTTTATTGCAAAATGGTTCTTATAGTTGGCAGTTTCACCAACACTGTGCTATAATTCCAGTTGCTCCACTTCTTTGCCAATATTTGGTGTTGTCAGTCTTAATTTTAAGTTTGGCAGTTCTAGTGATGATTCATTGTGGTTTTAATTTGTAATTCCCTTATGTCTAATGAGAGAGGGGGTGTGGGGGAAACACTTAGAAGAAAGGAAAGATTAAAAGTAAGAGAAAGTATCAAATTTTCAACTTGGACTTACATGGCTCAGTATGAAACTTTTCAAGTAAGTTTAAGGAAATATGTAATTTGTGAGTAATAGAAAAAGCAAGGTGTGTTTTGGGACCATCAATACAGATTCTCAGACCCTTCTTTTTAACATGGAACGTAAATTAATATATGGGACCATAAATGACACAGAAGGAAGCTTCTCATTCATAAAATATCCTTATAATTAAATAGCTTATGAGACATAGTCCAGGAAGTCATACCCCATAAGTCCATAGATTACACATTTGTTTACCATAAGTAATACAAAGCAGGAATATACTTCTTTATTTTTCTTTTTTCAAATATATTTTTACCTTTTATTTTTTTTTAAATACTAAGATTACATAAATGTTTCATGAAAAATATATGGGATTCCCATATGCCCCACTCCCCACATGTCTCACATTATCCCACATTAACAACATCCTTCATTAGTGTGGTACATTCATTGCAATTGATGAACACATTTTGGAGTATTGCCACTAAGCATGGATTACAGTTTGCACTGTAGTTTACACTCTTTCCCAACAATTCTGTAGGCTATGGCAAGATACATAATGGCCTGTACTTGTCATTGCAATGTATTCATGACAATTCCCAAGTCCCAAAAATGCCCCCATATTACATCTGTTTTCCCTCTCCCTGCCCTTAACACCTCTAGTGGTCACTGCATCCACATCAATGTTATAATTTTTTCCATTGGTAAAATCACAGTAAGTCTATAGTAGAATACCAGTAAGTCTACTTTAGTCAATAGCTCATTCTCCAGTCCTGAGGATTCTGGTATGGTGATGCCCTCTCCACAACTAATTGAGAGGGGGCTTCTATCTCAAATGACTGATGGATGGGACTCTCTTGCTTGAGGTTGTAGACTCTCTCGGACTCTCTCCTTCTTGTTAGTTGTCCTGGGTGAATCCAATGAACTAGTTGTTGCAACTCAGTTGAGATTCAGGGCCCAGCTGTACATGGACAGCCCAAAGATTTAAGTTTCTTGGATGTATACTTATCAACTCTAGTACTAATTATAGGTTCAAATAGAAGGACAGAAGAGCCACGTGTAGGGAAAGCACAACTGAGTCCATGTCTGTCACTCTGGGGAGAATAAATTCCAAAGTAAGACCCATTTGCAAGGCTCCAAACTCCTGAGATAGCTGCCCTGACTATCTGGAATATTCTGATATCTGGAAGTGTCCAGAGCCCTCAGGAGCCCTGCTATTTGGGGTAGTATCTACTATGGCTATCAATGAGATCCTGTTGAGACGTGCATAAGCATAACCTCTTAAATGACCTCCGACTCACTTTGAAATCTCTTAGACATATACACTCATTTGTCTTTTCCTTTTCCCCCTTTTGATCAAGGTCTATTCCCAGTTGCATTGCTAGTTGGTGCTTGGTAGTCAACCCTTGGTGCCAGGGAGGCTCATTCCTGTGAGTCATGTCCCAGCTGGGGGAAGTTTTTGCATTTATATGCTGAGTTTGGCTTAGCGAGAGGCCACATTTGAGCAACAAGGAGGCTCTCAGGAGGTAACTCTTAGGCACCGTATAAGACTAGGCTAAGTTTCAATTTCAAGAGTAAAAGTTCATAAGCACAGTCATCAATATCAAGGGCCCATTAATCGACCATCCTTGTTCACTAGTCGCTTGCCCTGTAATTGACGAATTCTTGCTGCTCCATTAGAGAATGTGGCAGAGTTCCCCAGGATGGGGATTTGATATTCTTTTGGTTATTATGTGAATCTCCACCCACTGTGAAAATGCACCATGAGCATTTGAACACATTTATTTGCCTTATATGTATGCCCAGGTGAACTTCCTCCCATGTATCCCCCATCACTGATACCCCACATCAATGATCCTCCCCTGCCACAGTTGTAACCCATCTGTGATCCAAAACTTATTCAAAAATGAAGCCAACAAAATAGCAAAATACAATTAATAAGAAAATGAAATAATAATGATAGTCTTAAAAATAAGAAATAAAATACAAAAGAAAATTTTAAAAAAATTTAGGATAATAAAAATTAATGAAAAATATTATTTTTTTTAATATTTTGGCTTTCATCACTGTAAGTTCTGTTGCTCTATATGTACAGTGATTTTTTTCTTCCATTTATTCCCCCCATGTCATACTTTTTTCATTTTTTTCTTCAAAGAAGTTTTAGGTTACAAAAAAGTCACATACAGAATACAGGGGACTCCCATATACTCAACATCCTCCCCCTTTATCCCCTTCCCCTATTATTCACATTTTATATGTGGAGGGTACATTTGTTACAACTGATGTACTAATATTGAAACATAGCTGCCAACCATGGTCAATAGTTTATATTATGATAAACATTTGGACCATACACTTTTATAAATTTTGATATAATGTAACATGGCCTGTATCCAACATTGCAAAATCATGTAGAATACTTCCATCACTGCCAAAATGCCCCCTGTTCCATCTATTCTATTCCTCCCTCCACCACCCCTTGGGACTCACAGCAACCACCAAGCTTCACTTCTTGAAGGACAAGATTCATAGTTACTTGCAACAACACTGAGGGCTTGACACACTGGTCTGTCCTTCCCTATTAGGTACCATCCATGTTCTCAAGATACTCATGCCCCTCTATTTGAGAACACAGGGGGTCTCCCCAGGATGGGAGTCCAACACTGTCCCGCTCATTATGTGGGTCTCCACCCACTGATATAGCACACTATGGCAAGATGAACACTCACACACTCCCTAGAATCCTGCCCTAGATGTGCTTTATCCCAAATGGAACCCACATACAGTACCCTATATCAGTAACCCTCCTTTGCCATATTGCCAAAAGAGCATTCCCAACATTGTAATTACAACCATGTACCCGTCAATCATCAGTGTTCACCTGCTCCCTCCTGCATCGCCCCTACCAGTTCCATGGACAGCCCAACCCACCCTCTGCACCCTACCTCCTGACAAACCTGCACTGCCTAACC
>JAQZBX010043124.1:0-21778 GCA_029593785.1 Cabassous unicinctus | reverse complement strand
AAAGCAGGTGCTCAACCACTGAGCTACACCTGCTCCCAAATGAGAGTTGGTTTTTTCATTTGTTTGGTTTATTTTTAGGAGGTACTGGGGATCAAACCTGGGACCACGTACATGGGAAGAAGGCACTCAACCACTTGAGCTACATCCACTCCCCAGTATGAGTTTTTGAAAAGGATTTATGAGACCAATATGTTATGTCATTTAAAGCTTTTGTCTAAGGTAACTTTCCCAAAGACTCCCCCCCTCCCCCAAGATGGCTCCCTCATCTGCTTGCTCATTGTTTTTGCTTGTTGTCTGCTCATTGTTTGTTTGTCTTCTTTAGGAGGCACCAGGAACTGAACCCTGGATCTCCCATGTGGGAGGTGGGTGCTCAGCTGCTTGAGCCACATCACCTGCCCCCCAATGACTTTTGAAGAAGCTGGAGCAAATGGAAAGGCAAAGAGATGAATGGTTTTCTAAGTCAAAGTAGAAAAAAATAAATGACAAGTTTCTTGAATCTACAAGTAAAAAACTACAGAATTTGTGGCCTAATGTTGAATTGGCTGCTTGAACTAGACTGTGATAAATCCACAATGCATGCATATCCATGGTATTTCAAATTTTACTGGGTGATCTTCTCAATCCAGTAAATGAATAGTCATTGATATCAGCTATTTTGGAATAAGTGGCATTTCTTATATATTTCTGATTTTTTCTTTAGTGTTTAACAAAATATCTTGCACATAGAAAATCATCAATGAATTTCTGTTTAATCAATTTATGAATCAAAAACTTTCTCCTATTTTTAAATGCTGGTCAAATCACATGCAGATTTTTATTTTGTCAAATAACTTTATAATTCTGGTAGTGACCAATGAACTCATAATTCTCCATAAGGGATTTTACACTGTTTGTGTATGTGCATGTGTATAAATATATAAATATACAGTTTTTGCTTATTATTTACCTATTATATTTTAGTATGTTAAATCAAAAATGATATTATCATAACACTTTATTTCAGAAAATTATTTTAAGGAGCTAAAGGGTTTAAAAATAACATTAGTGTTCCCCATATCATGGTTAAAAAATAAAGTTGATAACAATTAAATTTATCAATTTATCAATTTAATTGTGAAAGATGCTCTGATTTGCAGTATTGATGACTGCATCAAAATTTAAACCCCTATAATTTTTTTAAACAATCAAAGAATCAATGCTTTACTTCCTCTTTCTAAAAATCATCATATCTACTTTTCCCAAGGGCTTGGGCAATTTCTAACTGATTCTTTTTTTCACACCGTACACACCATGAATATTCATGCGAATATGATAACTATTAAAACAAAGTATGAATTATTTACTTCTGCCCAGAGCTGCATTAACTTTATGGAATATTACTAATTCACAAAGGCTTTTGAACATCTACCTGAGGTCAGTTAAGTATTCATAATACATGATTCTAAGAATAATGTTCCCTAAAGTGTTAGATTTTACTTGAAAAAGTCCATTTAAATCGCACTGTAGCATAGGGTAAGATTTTGTCCAGGTCAGAAAAAAGTATTTCTCTTCTCTTGACAGGTCAAGGAAAGAATGGGGACTTCGGGGCACAGTTTTTGTGAAATAGAAGCCAGTTACTCACTCCTGAAACATTGTCCTCACACCTGTGGACATTTCATAGCATTTGGGAAAGGTAGAGAGATTATGTTCCCTGCTGACACTTTATTAACACCGATGCCGTATCACAATCTTGTGCGGAAACACTAATAGAGCAGAGAGCTTTGCAGAATGCAATTAAGGAAATCTCTTCTTGTTTTCCAAGTAGGACACAAAGTTATGACTGTCAGAAACCTCTTCCTTTTAGAATTTGTGTGGTACAGAGGAAATAACAGGAAATCTAAAGCAGATCCTTCTATGCAGTTTTGTACAAATTCATAAATGTCTCCAAACTCTGTTTCATCTATAATAATCTTACATTATAGGGTTAATGGGAGAATTAAATAAATGTGCAGTAATTACATAATGAAATTCTTGGGGAGCTATGTGAGATTAAGGAGTTAGACACTTGGGTTCAAATCATGAGTCTGCCTTTTGTCAATTTTGATAATTTATGGGAATTTACTTAATTTCTCTCAACCTCAGTTTCCTCATCTGTGAAAGAGGGATAATAATAACACTGCCTAATGTTGTGTGTTGTTGTGTACATTAAGGGAGTGGATACATATAAAGGGCTCAGCATAGTGAGTAGTGTAACATTCATGCTAGTTTTTAAAATTTTATTTTATAACCATGATTACTTGGTTACATTATTTTCATTCCTATGATTTGTCTGGTGATAATGATATTAAAGGACTGGACTGGTAGCTAAAATTTCAGTCTTAGGAGGAAGAAAGAATTTCTTTTATCTGATTATTTATTGATGAGTATTTGGTGGGGCATAAATCCAATTTTTTATTCAGTCATTCAAAAAATATTTATTGAGTGGTTATTATGTTCGAGATACATTCCTAAGCTCTGAATATATAGCACTGAACAAAATAGACAAAAATGTTTGCCCTGATTGATTTCTCTGAGAGAAAGCA
Organism: Cabassous unicinctus; assembly: GCA_029593785.1. Lineage (NCBI taxonomy): Eukaryota > Metazoa > Chordata > Mammalia > Cingulata > Chlamyphoridae > Cabassous > Cabassous unicinctus. The sequence goes on along the minus strand of JAQZBX010043124.1, from coordinate 19,217 downwards.
GCAATAAACAAAATAAATAATTAAGTATAGCATGGGTTTAGGTGGCTTTAAGTGATTAGGAGAAAAATATAACAGGGAAGGTTGATAAGAAGTGGTATAACAGAGCATCTTACAGTTTTAGATAGGGGTAGTGGGAAGGCCTCACTGAGAAAGTAATGTTTGAGCAGAAATGGATGTTCCATGTGAGGGAGAACAAATGGCATTCTCTATGGGCTGTAGACTGATGTGCTCAGGATGGTGCCCATTCCTGGAGAATAAGCTTAGGTCTGCAGCCTTTGCAGGAGTCCCCAAGTTGCCAATCTTTGTTATCTGCCCAACTTAACTGATAGGTAGTCATTGCTACTAGAAGCTTGAGGCTGGAAATCACAGTGTGCCCCAAGGAGGTGGTCTGCCCAGACCTTATTCTCTCACACAAGGATCCTTTCCATTACCATCTCAGGGAGCTCTTTTCTTCCATTGTTAAAAAAATTTCCTTATACAAATGCAGAGGTTCTACTATGGAAAATAGATGAGGCACGTTGTTTATGAGCTTCTTTTATTGTTTATAAGATCCTCCATTTCACACAGAGAGAATACAGCCCTTTTATAGGAGGAAAGCAGGAAAAAGAGATAGAAATACCTGGTAGGTGCCAAGGGAGTGAGGTTGTTTGAAGTCTGTTTTGACTTGTTATTAATGTAGTGATATAAGGATTATTTTATATAGTCTATGTGTCCTTATCATAAGAAAGAAAAAGAGTTGAACATTTTATCTTCTATAGCATAAAATAGCCAGTGAAGCTGCAAAGTGAGAGAGGATTGCTCTCAGTGCTAGGGGACTGCCTTATAGGTAAAATGCCTTATTAAGAAATCCTTCTGATATTATAATTAGCATCCCATTTAGCCAGGTTCCAAAATTTGTACAATTCACATATAAAATAAACAGAAGAATATAAAGTTTCAAATTTATTTCTTTAAATAAAAAAGAATTCCAAGTTGAAAAATAATGCTTTGAACAGATAAAAATAAAATAAAAACTAGTAAGAGTGGCTATTGCTATGTAATAGCATTTGGAATGATTTCCTTCTTCTGTGATATTCTGCATTGCCATATTTCTCCAAAATAAATAGTAGAAATGGGTAAAAACAAAAAAATAAAAATAAAAATAAAAAAAGCTTTATGCCAGATGTTCAAATGCTTACCCAAGTTCTGAATGTTAAAAAAATAATTAATTAAAAAATTAAAGCCTTCTGCATTATTTTAATCCAGATGACAATCAACTTGTGCACAGCATTTGAAGATAGGATTTTTAATATAAAACAATGCTAATAATAATTGTAATAGCAGCAGCAATCCCACGAGGTCCACCTCACTCCAGCCAGGTTACCTGAATGAAAGCAGTGCCTGGCTTGTGCAATTCAACTATCAGTTCAGGAACCACTGTTACCACTGCAACAACCAGATGTCACTGCAGGCTGCATGAAAATGTCAGAGAAAATGAAGCAAATCCAAGTAGTAGTAGAAAAGAAATCTCACCCTTAAAGAGTATTCTTTCCCACTCTGAAGATTGTCGATTTCAAGGCTTTTTTGCTCATTTTCAGCATTTACTCTGACTGGAAGTCGGGGTCTGAAAATATTTCCATTTATCTCGACCTGGTATTGCAGCTCCTCCACAGGCCCATTAGGCTCAGAGGGGTCTGACCAAAGCAAGGCATCTGCAGAGCCTGATAAAATGAGCAGGAAACCTGCTCAGGTGCTGAAGGTGCTGTCCAGGAGGAGGCTGCGGGTGGGGGAAATATTATTAAGTTGTAGAACAGAGTGTGACATATCATTTTCTGGGGAGATGGGTAGAGTAATGCATGTGCTGATCTCAGCTCTGCAGACATAAAATACTTTTAGTGCAATCTGTTTTTCACCCCCACTAGACACAAGTCTTAAAAGGGCTTTTTCATTAAACGTAAAAGCCAACTATCTCTGTGCTTAAGGTTGGAATTGGGGAGTGCAATCTTCTAAAATCAGGCACTCTATAATAGGGGAGTGAAATATTCTTTCTAGGGCTAGTTTTCTATCCGCTCAGGGTGGAGATTATTTAAGTTTCCACAGTAAAATCCTACCACATAGAAACAAAATTCTATTTCTTCAAGAAAAAAGAGCTTAATAAACTATCTTTATGACACAGATTCTTTAAATTATAATTTTAGAACTAAAACCAATAAATGCATGCATCATATTTGTTCATTGATTTTTATCAATTACTAATTCAATCTCTTAAAATATAATTAACATAAACAGAATAATAATACAGGCATGCATTTTATATGTCTGTTTATCTTGTAACAACTCCAATCAAATTTCAGTGGAGCTAAAAATGTCATAATGCATAACTCTTAAGTGAAATGGAAGTAAAGCCTGGAGACTGATGAAACACAAAACTAGTTCAGGAAATTGAGACAATTACAGAGTTCATAGAAAATGAAAATATAGAAATCTGAATTAAATTACTAATTTCCTTCCATTGAAGTCACTTGTTCACAATTTCATCAGAAATTGATTATTTTTAGGTCTGATTTTTGTACAAGTAATTCTTTCACAGAGCACTTCAAAGCAATAGTGTTAGAGAGAAAAAATACTGAAAAGTCTCCATTCTATTATACCACTTATGGGTTCCTGGGTAAGTCTCTTAACCTCCCAGCATCTTCCACTGCAAAATGGCATAAGAATACTACAGGGTGCTTGGAAGGTTACTTGTGATGATAGGAATAAATACAATTTGTAAACTGTTGACACATTAAGAATGTAAGGTATGAATTACCATATGTCAAGTCTTTACCCCACTCAAAAGAATAAATCTGCATCTTAGTGCTGGTGCTGGTTCAGACAATGTATGAATTGGCTGATGGGCAGATCTCAGCATGTCTGCTCAAATTTTGTGGACCTCAAAGTCCTGAAGAAACTACATACCCCTTAAGACATCTCACAAGGTTGAAGCAGACTTCTCTTACTAGTGTCTTAATTCCCTGCATGTAGTGTAAAGAAGAAGGCAAGAATTTTCTATAGCAACTAAGAAAGATAAATCTGTTTTTATAATTAAGGGCTCCAACTGGCTTAGGTGCATTATAACAAAGAATTTGAGTTGGAAGGAAGAAATGATTTTTCGCTTATAATTAAGAAACATATTCCCCAGAAAGAACAGTAGAATGGGAATGAATATTTCTGATTCCTCATTTTTTCCATCCTCCTTACCTATACATAACTTAGCAGATTTGCATGCATAAAATATATCTCAAAAAACTCAATAAAAACATAGTTTATAAATATGCAGCTAATTATAAGAGAATGTTCATCTCTTTCCCTATAAGGCAAATGAATATTTATCAAGTTAAATTCCAAGACACTTATTATCTCCCTTGCATTTTGAATATAATTACATTGGAAGACAATTGTTCTGATGGGTGTAGGCAGAGATTAAAAGATTTGCATGGACTTTTTAAAAATGCAAAATAATCATAGTTGTTTTATCATTAAAAAAGTAGTTCAACCGTTCCTTTCAGCTGAAAACTAAGATAACGTTAAAGCATAGCAGCTAAAAAGATATTAGACAATAAATGAAGATGGCCAAAGAAAACTAGGTTGGAATTTTTGGAACCCAGATTTATAAACCCTAGGAAAAATGCCCAAGAAATTTAAAGAAACTATTTAATCTACTATTATAAAAGTCAGATTCAAAAATAACTGTCCTTAAAGTTATTCAACCTATGTATAATCTAGATAAATAATATAAAAGTGAACAAAATTTATGAAATAGCAAACAATCCAGTTTGTTTTTGAATTAATGGAATTTAATTTTGCTAAGACAAATATAATCAAAATTTCATATATCTATATGCATAGAAATATAACTATAAGGATTTTTTCTGTAAGACACAATACTTACGTTATATCAAAATGAAGTTATTTTCCCATCTATGATAAAGCTTTTAGAAAACATGGATTGTGCATTATGTTTATGGTCTCTAGCTCTTACTACAGTGTCTTACATCTATTTTGTATCCAGTATATATGTTAACTATTAGTAATATAAAAAATAAAAAATTTGAGTAATTATAACAAATTAAGTAGGAAGGTGAGTTTAATCATTTTAGTGAGCAAATATCTGGTCAATTATGTATGCCTTGATCCATGTAAAATCTATTTTTTCCTATCATATTTTTGTTCTTCCATGTACCTCTATCTTGTAGAAAATATTGCTAATATCTTTCCAAATTAAACATGGGACATAACAATAGCAAGAGCTGCTTAACTTCAAGCATGCTTACCCAACATTCATGTTTGACAACAACACTTTATAATTCTAAGAAGCAAAGCTTTAACTTTAGGTCATGAGATTTGATAAGAACTGCTACAGCAACTGCCACTGAAATAGTAAAACATGCAAAGTCTCAAAAAGACTGAATAAATTTCAACTGAGATTAGCTCTGGAGAACTTTATGGCCAAATAGGAATAGAAATACATTACTGCTTAGAAATGAGTTGTGCATTTTTATTTAAAAAAAAACCTATATGTACATGTGGTTTGGTTTGAACAAGGGAAAAAGAAAACAATCTTATGGACCCTGGAGCCCTTTTGTGAAATTTCTAATTAATTTTGATAAATCCCTTTTAATAAGGCAAGGAGTTTCACTTGGGCTTATCAATTTAAGAGTTATACTTGCACTCAGTGGACTAAAATCTTCCCTAAGCTAGTTATGCATAACACCTGCTAAAGTTAATAGATGTTCCACATGAGTAGCTGATTTTGCCATACAGTCATATGGAATTAACGAATAATGAAATTGGGCTGACAATATCTTTAACTTTTTCCATTTAAAGAGTAGTTAATGCCTTGCATGCCCCCTTATATAATTAACTATTTTTTGATGTGCAATTGCTATATTTCAGATGTGTCATCATTTTTTCCCTCTGATGCTATATAATCAGGCAAAGAAAAATTTTAAAGTTTATATTCTAATTTGTATTACAAAATGATGCAGCAGCATATTAATAATATGCACATTCAGAAACTATGCATTTAAGAAAACCCTTTAATGGATATTATTTTTACAAAATTCCTGTAGTATCTGATAGACTAAATGATCTTCCCCCTTTACAACAGGCATAATTATTGACTTGATAAAAGTATTAAAATATTAAAAACAACATGACGTTTTTAATAAAGATGGATTAACAGAAGTGCAAGCATATGTACCATACTCTAGTTTAGTCACTCTCTACACTGGTTTCCTTTTCTGTGTTCACATTCCCATTCCCATTGCTTGTTCCTCTTGGAATACTCTTCTCTCTCAATCTCTGTCATAAGGCTTTTGTAGCTCAGGTCCTGCCTTACATTCTCTATGCAGTCTTTCCTAATCCACAGAGACTACTCTTTTGATCAAGTTTTTATCGTACTTATTTTCTGTACTTTTATCAGCTTATACTGATATTATATTCCAGCTTTGAATATCTTGTTTTCTTATTCAAATTGAAAACTCCTTAAGCACCAGGATAAGGTCCTTTATTTAGAGGTTATTTCTAGGCCCTTATGTAGTGACTTCTAGATGCTCTGCACATTTTTAGAGACAGAATAATAAAAACGTGATTATATATTGATGCAAAATAATTAACATGAATATGAATGCCAGATAAGGTGTTGGTGTGATGGCCTTGATCTGAACCATTTCCCTATATGGTCATAATGTCTATAAGATGGACAATACTCCTGTGCATATTCATGACATATAAATTTATTGAAACACAAAACTAGCTACTAAAAGAAGTATTTTATATTATTTCTACTACAAAAGTCCAGTGATTTCAAATTAAAATTTCCAAATATAGCAACTTACACCACTCTCTAGGACCCATGTTTGTATCATTTTATTTTATAGTCATCAATATTTATTTTGTATCATATGCTATGTTTTCAACACATTAAAGGCTAGAAGAAATAAGTGTTATAGCTGTCCATAGAGAATATCAACTTGTTGGATAAGATTAAAAAATTAACATCTAAGAAAATATTATAATTATTTGAAGCACAAAGACAATGAAGAATTGTTTGTAGGTAGTTCAAGGGACTAATTCTATGTGCTGATACAGAAATGAAGAAGATTTTTTGCAAGGCATATTGTATTTCAGATGCTGATGAAGGGTATGTATAGAAATATCCTAGACAGATGTTACATATCCTTTCAAGAGTGGCTCTTAGGAATTGACATATGAATCTGAGCTTCATCATCTTACTGGTGGTAGTTAAATTCATTTGAGAATACACACTATCGGAATTAATGAAATTGAAGAATATTAAAGAGTTAAGCATTAAAGGTTCTGGGGCAACCACTCTTAGCAAACCAAAATAGGATTTAGGAAAAATAAATCTAAGCTGAGAGACCCAGCAGAGAACAGAGATCCAGAAATTGAGAAAAGAAAGAAATTGGAAGAAGATAATGGTCAATAGATATTTCTCTGGTTTTGTTAATAGTCTTTTTTCATTCTATATACTTTTCCTTTGTGAGCTCATTAACCTCCATCCCTTCAACCACCATATATATTGGTACCTCCATCCCAGAAATCTCTCTGACCATGGACCTGCATGTTCAGACACTTACAGAAAGCTTGCTTTGACTTCCACAAGATGTCAAACTCCATTGAACTCATTACCTGTGACAGATATAGCTAGCAGTCTTTGTTCCTGAGTAATAAAATATCCAAAAGTTTTATTTTGGGGACCACATAGCCAACAAGAATAAACTCTACATTCCCCAGAAATCCTTGCAGTTAATTGTAGCCTTGGGACTACGAACTGGCCAATGGGATGGAAGCATGGGTGGTGTGCACCTTCTTTAACAGCAGGGGCAAGCCTTATCTTTCCTTTTGTTTTATTTCCAGCTAGCAGGAAATCAGATAATATTAGAGCTGGAGCTGGAGCTGGATAAACTCTACTAGTTTAGGAGGTCAATCTGGTAGATGAGGCCATGCAAGCAGAGCAATAAGATCAAATGAGCTTAGTCTCTATGTGTAGGACTTAACCAGCCATGGGCACACAATTGGGCTTTTATGTGGGACAAGCTCCTGTATTAAGTTACTGCTGTTTAGAGTATTGTGTAACTATCCACCAAAATAATTCTAATGCATACAATATATTTACCATACATCTTTTTATTTTATAATACCTTTTTTGTAAATGGTACCACCAGTAATCCAGACACACAGGACAGCCTTTTTTTTCCCCCTTACCCCTCATGACCCCAGCACATGTCATGTCTGCTGCCACTAAGTTAGTTCATGCTCTTGTCTTTTCTTGCCAGGGTTTTTCGAAAACCTGTATTTCAAGCTTCTAGTTTTTGTTCTCCTTCAGTCTGACTGTTATACTTTGTAGCTAAAGCAAATTTTGTAAAATTAAAAGTGGTATCTCATCACTCTCTGTATAAATTCATTTTAGGGTAAAATGCAAATATCCATGTGTAGTTTATCAGCTTTTTCCTGATCTGCCTCCCGTCTACCTCGTGCACAGGTCTCCATCCTGCCCCCTGCACTGAACCACTTAGAATCACTTTCATTTTCATGCTGGTTGTTTCCTTGATTTCAAACTCTTTTTCCACATTTGTTATTTAGCAAACTTCTACTTGCCTTTAAGTTCCTGTTTAAGATTCTCTTTCTCTCAGAGTCTTCTGATGAAGACTGACTCTTTGCCACATTCCCTGGTGCACTGCCACAGTCCGGTTGAAGTACCCCATTCAATGTGATGCCATTTTACCTCTTTTATCATAGAAACCATCACCGTGTAATTGATTGTTTACTCCTCTACCTCCCCTGTTAATTTTAGAGATTCTTTAGTGCAGGAACTTATTTTTTTTTCTGCATACTTGATATCTAACAGTGCCTAACATTCATTCATTCACTCAGTCAACAGATAGGTATTGAATGAATGCATGAATTTGTGAGAGATCAAGACTGGAAATTTAGCAATGATTATCCAGTTTGAACATTAGAGAAGATCACACTCAATCTTAAGAGATAAACATGTCCATTACACATTAAATGGAAACTAAGATATTAGGTATCTAATTCTGAGTGTACAGAAAGGCAATTGGAAATAGAGTTAAAGAGGAAATCTGGCAGTAAGAGATGAAATGGAAGGAGTAGAACCAGGAATAAAATGGTAAAAAATGAAAGATATCTTAAAAACCTATGTGTATACGTGTGTTTTTAAAAACTAGAGAGATCTGTGTACATTTGAATAGAGATATATATTGAAGGACACATCATGTAAGCAGAAAAGAAGGGAAAAACTGAAGTTTGTCTTCTTAAAGACAGTTATAAAGCTCAGCTCTTTTATGGATTTTACAGTTTACAACACACTACCACATACATTATCTCATTTTTATTTTCACAATAGCACTTTGATGTGAGTATTGCCTTTATTCTTTAATTTAAAAAAAAAGGCTCAAGGAAGTCATGACCTGTTCAAGTTCAATCAGTCTATTAGTCAGAATTCTCCAGGGAAACAGAACCAACAGAAGATTGGAAATAGGATGATGAGGTATATTATAACGATTCACTCATGTGACTGTGCAGATGGGCAAGACTGAATTCCATGAGGGAGGACACAAGCTGGTAACTACAATGAAGGTTTTCAATTAATTCTACCTATAAGGCCAGCAACTGATTGGATGAGACTTTTCTCATTGTTGAAAGAAGTCTCCTTACCTGATTGTAAATAAAATCAGTCATAGGTGCAATAAACTTGCTGATGACTTAAATCCACAAAATATCCTCCCAGTAACAATCAAGCCAGTGCTTGCTTGACCAACAACTGGATTCCATAATCTAGCCAAGTTGACATATGAATTTAACCATGACAATTAGTAAGCATACTAATTCCAGTGCATACATGGAATGCTGTAATTTTTTTATTGCTAAAGCTTTAAGACTAATGACCATGATGAGTGAAAATTTTCAGGAGTAATACGCAAATAAGTATTTGATTAACTGAGAGAAAAATCGAAAGCATTTTTTTCAAAGACAGTTTTTCTATATAAATGAAACAAAAAATAGCTAAATTATATTCTAATCACTATAAGTATAAAATCATGGATAAATAAGACAAGGTTTAGAGAAACCCAAATAACTGTATGTCTTCTTATCTCAGTCATTTTTAGCTATTTAATCTAATATGTATTTTTTCTCCAGATTTAAGGAAGATAAAGTCTTTTAATTTCACTGTAACTTTTCTTAGCAGCAAAAGAATTTAAGATCATATATAAAGTTTAAGTGTCAAGTGATGTAGAAGATTTTCTTCTAAGATAAGAAATCTTATTTGTTATAGTCTTATATTTACACTTCTACACATGGATCCCACGTTGGTCTTTGAGACTCAAGGGCATCCTGGTATCAAGAGCCTTTCAAGATCTTTCTACTTAGCCTTTTATCTTTTCTCTAGATGGAGAGATTTGACTATTTCTAACTTAAAAATAAAGTTATATTTAGTTTACTTGATACTTCTTTCAATTAACTTTCTGAGTGTTTTTCTGGAGGCTTTAATTTTGTCTAAACTTGTGGGAAAGTAGTGAGAGGAATAAAAAGAAAACTCTTACTTAAAAAATTACAATTATCTGTCAATACACTTGGATTAAATCATCTCATATTTTGACTACATGAATCTTTGTTTAATTACATGATAGCTATCATTGCTTCTAAATGAGCAGTGAATCTGCACAAAAGATCGGAAAGAATTTGAAAGTCAGAAAAGTTCTGCAGTAAAACCAATGGGAAGAAAGTTGCAATAACTTACATTTCAAATGCAAGTACTTTAATATTTCCAAAATCTCCCCCAAAATTAATGCACACTTAAGTTGATTCCATTGTAACTATTTTAGGCCTACATGCAGATATATGTATTTGAACATATTTATATTTTCTTTTTTCCATAAATTTTGAGTTTGCATTTCTCTTTGTGGTCAGTAAACCACAGTAATATGTTGCATAAATAATCTGAGTGTTGTCAGTTACCTATGGCAACCTCATTAACTTTTTACAACTGTTAATTTCTTTACTACCCCATTGGTCTGGGAATATATAGCACATTTCACTATATCTTAGAGAATTGAGTTGAAACAGAAAGGGTTTGTGTCATTATATATTTGCCTTCAGGGACATGAAAATACAGTTAATGAAACATATATCAGGACTTTTAGAAAACAACTGTTTTACTTTTTGAATTATGTTAAATCTTTTAAATAATATTTTTAATGGTAGTGTATAAGTAAAACTCCAATGTAGTTTCCAGAAGCATTTAAACTTTTGGTTGTAGTTCATAAAAATATATGAAAGGCGGCAAGATGTTGTGGGTTTGAGTGGGCACTCACCATCTCTCTCACAAAAAATGGCTGAGTGGGGGCAAGATCCTGCCTTGGTGAGCTGTTATGGGAACCTACAGAGCAGGAGGCTTCAGAGCATCGATCTGGAGGGAGCTGGACAAAGAGATAAATTGCTCAAGGTAAAACCCTGAATTTCTCGCCCCTGTTTGTGGCTGGAAACAGCAGACGGATAAGCCCCACATTCAAGGCAAAAAGCCGCTGCAGGCCCCAACGCCCGTCTGCCACCTGGAGGGACAGAGCGTTCTCTAAGAGTAGGAGGGTTCTGGCAAAGTGTGGATAAGGGTTTCCTTTCTGTGGGTTTTGGTTACCTGGACACCCTTTGAGCCGTGGGGAGCATACTAGCCAGTACGAGGTAGCACCAGGAAGAGGGGAGAGGTGAATCTGCTAAGGCAGCTTGATTTACCTAACCGCCCTGGGATAGAGAAATTTGGCCTAGGAGAGGATGATGTCAGGCAATTGATTAGTCTCGTGCTGAAAACTATAAAAATTTCAACTCCTGTTAGGGAGGCAGACAGTAGGAAGTACTTAATAAGCTTTCAAGAGCCTATTTAGGGTCCCCTGGGAAGAGAGGGTGGTCTGGAAGACTGTTGAGAGTCATTTTTCTGTGGTCCCATTTGAATATCAGAAGGGAACTCAACCTGACCAGGAGAGGTGAGGGGGCATCCACTCACACCAGCTATTGCATCCTTCCACCCTGGGAGAAGACAGGCTTTTAATCAGCAGGAATCTACCCAACTGCAAAGAGTCAAACCTGTCCAAGAGAAAGCTTTCTGAAGAGCTAACTAACCCAACAAGAAAGTTTAGCTCAGTGAAGGAGTTTCTGCCTTGAATATATGAGTTCCCTAGTTTGATTCCTGGGTCATCTTAGAATAGTGATCCACTAGGATATCAAACAGCCAGCTGATATTTTCGGACAGGGCAAACATAGACATTATTTTTGTATTATCTTCTCTTGGTTCTCTTATTTTTCATAAAAAATGATTACTTTTAAAAAAATGTAACTTACTTTACTCACTAAAACCCATTTCAAAACCTGCAGAGGTCAGGCTGCAGGGTAATTGATTGATGAACACTGGCAGCCTGGGAAACTCTTCAGGGGCTAAGAGGGAAGGCTGTTTTTCTTTAGTTTTTGTTTAACTGCATGTGTGTGTGTTTGTTTGTTTTTATTTTTTGTCTTTATTACCTCTTTCTCCACCCCTCTCCTCTTTTTTCAAAATAAGGTGCTGCTGGCTTGTTTCTTATTCGCTGTGTTTCCTCTTCCTTGATTTCCCTTTTTCTGTATAAACCTATTTTGTCTACCAACACTATCTCTTCATTTTTCTATCTTCTGCTTTCTGTTGTTTTACATTCCACCTCTCTGTTTAGTCCTCAATTTTTCTGGTTTATATTTCTATCTCATCTATTCTGTTTTCTTCCTTTTATTAACTTTTTTCCTTTTTGTTTTTTCTTTTCTCTTTCCCTCTTTCCTCATCATTATAGCCTTTTAATTCATTCTATATATTTTTCTCTATTCGGTTTCCCATTTCATTGTTGGTACTCCACTTTTTTAGTCCTATTACTCTACACTGCTTACATGAGTTAAATATTCATTTTCCTAAGTCTTATACAGTACCTGTTCTAACTTTTACTATTATTATTCCTATTATTATTTTTCTTTTATTACCTCTTTCTCTGGCCCTAATCTTTTCCCTTCAAGGGAACATAGGCAACAGCGAGGAAATAGAATAAGAGGAACAAAGTGACAAAGAGAAAACTTAACATAGACACAAAAACAGGAATGAACCCTAGAGTAGAGAGAGAAGCTGAATAAACCCATCAAGGTAAAAAGATGACCAGACAGCAACAAAAAATTATAAACCATACTAAGGAACAGGAATATATGGCCCAGTTCAATGAACAAACTAAAAGCCAGGAAAAGATGCAGAACATACAACAACTAACCAAAGCTGTCCAACAAATATCATGGACCAACTTAATGAAGTGAAGAAAGAGATTAAGGATATTAAGAAGACACTGGGAGAATATACTGAAGAAATTGTAAACACACATAAAAAGATAACAGATATGATGGTGATTTATTGGCACAATGCAATAAATCAAAAATACACTGGAAGCACATAACAGCAGATTTAAACAGGAAGAGGAAAGAATTAGTGATGTGGAAGACAGTACATCTGAAATCAAACAGATAGTAGAATAGATAGATGAAAAGATAGAAAAAGTCCAGCAGGGACTTAGGGCTTTGAATGACAACATAAAATGCACAAACATACACATTACAAGAATCCCAGAAGGAGAAGAGAAGGGAAAGTGGACAGTAAGAGTGTTGGAGAAAATAATGGCTGAAAACTTCCCAACCCTATTGAGGGAGATGGATGTACATGTCCAGGAAGTGCAGCAACCACAAACAGTATAAAACCCAGCAGGCCTGCTCCAAGACATATCCTTGTCAAACTGTCCAATGCTCAAGACAAAAAGAAAATACTGAAAGCAGCAAGAGAAAATAGAACCCTCACATACAAGAGGAGCTCAATAAGATTAAGTGGTGATTTTTCATCTGCAACCATGGAGGCAAGAAGGCAGTGGTGTGACATAGTTAATGTACTAAAAGAAAAACACTTCCAGCCAAGAATCTTCTATCCAGTAAAGCTGGCATTCAAAAATGATGGAGAGATTAAAATATTCACAGATAAACAGAAAGTAAGAGAGTATGCCAATAAGAAACCTGCCTTTCAGGAAATACTAAAGGGAGTTCTACAGGTTGAAAGGAAAAACAGGAGAGATAGAGTTGGAGGAGAGTGCAAGAACAACTAAAAGGGCAAAAAGAGAAATAAAAACATCATATGACATACATAAACCCAAAGAAAAAATGGGTAATGTAAGTAATTCCTTGAGAGTAATAACACTGAATGTTAATGGATTAAACTCACCAGTCAAGAGACACAGATTGGCCAAATGAATAAGCAAATATGATCCATCTATATGCTGTCTACAAGAAACCCACCTTAGACCCAGATATTCAAGGAGGCTGAAAGTGAATGGCTGGAAAAAAATCTTACACACAAAAAGGAGGGAGTAGCTATACTAATATTGGACAAAACAGACTTTAAATGCATAACTAGTGTAAGAGACAAAAACAGGCACTATATATTAATAAAAGGGGTAATCTTTTGAGAAGACAGAACAACCATAAACATTTATGCACCTAACCAAGGCACCTCAAAATATATGAGGCAAACATTGGAAAAACTAAGTGGGGAAATAGATGCTTCTACAATTACAGTGGGGGAGTTTAATATACCATTCTCACCATTAGACAGAACATCTCAACAGAGAAGCAGTAAAGAAACAAAGATTTTGAATAATACATTAGAGGATCTGGAACTAATTGACATATACAGAACACTACACCCAAATACAGCTGGATATACATTCTTTTCAAGAGCACATGGATCATTCTCCAAGATAGACCACATGCTAGGCCACAGAAAAAGTCTCAATGAATTCAGAAAGATTGAGATTATACAAAGTAATTTCTCTGGCCACAATGGAATACAGCTGGAAATTAGTAAGGGCCAGAGAACCAGATTAGGCACAAAGATATGGAAGTTAAACAACACACTCTTAGAAAAACAATGGATCAAGGAGGAAATCTCAAAAGAAATCAATAATTACTGTGAAATGAATGAAAATGACAACACAATGTATCAAAACCTATGGGATGCAGCAAAAGTTGTACTGAGAGGGATATTCATACCTATAAATGCATATTTCAAAAAATAAGAAAGAGCTAAAATCAAAGACTTAACTGTGCACCTGGAGGAATTAGAAAAAGAGCAGCAAACTAACCCCAAAATAAGTAGAAAGAGGAAATAACAAAGATTAGAGCAAAGCTAAATGAAATAGAAAACAAGAAAGTACTAGAAAAAATAAACAAAACCAAAAGCTGGTTCTTCAAGTAGATCACTAAGATTGGCAAACTCTTAGCTAGACTAACAAGGAAAAAAGAGAAGATGCAAATAGACAAAATAAGAAATGAGGAAGGGGATATCATCATTGACCCCATAGAAATAAAGAGTACCATAATAGGATACTTTGAAAAATTATATGTCAACAAGAAGGATAATTTAGAGGAAATGGGCAAATTCCTAGAAACACACAAGAAGCCTAAATTGATGAAATAAGAAATTGATGAACTCAACAGACCAATCACATATAAAGAAATAGACTCAGTCATCAAAAACCTCCCAACTAAGAATAGACAAGGACCAGAAGGCTTCACAGGTTAATTCTACCAAACATTCCATAAAAAACTAACACCAATTCTGCTTAAAATCTTCCAAAAAATAGAAATAGAAGGAACACTGCCTAAATCATTCTATGATGTCTACATTACACTGATATCAAAGCCAAACAAAGATGCCACAAGAAAGGAAAATTACAGACTAATTTCTAATTAACCTAGATGCTAAAATCCTCCACAAAATACTTGCTAATCATATTCAACAACACATCAAATGAATTATACACCATGACCAAGTGGGTTTAAGCCCAGGTATGCAAGGATGGTTCAACATAAGAAGCTCAATCAACGTAATACACCACATAAACAGATTGAAAGAAAAGAATCACATGATCATTTCTGTAGACACAGAAGAAGCATTTGACAAATTACATCACCCTTTCCTTTCCTGATAAAAGCACTGCAAAAGATAGGAATAGAAGGAAACTTTCTGAACATGATAAAGGGTATATATGAAAAACCCACAGCTAACATCATCTTCAATGGTGAAATCTTAAAAGCTTTCCCTCTAAGTCTGGGAACAAGACAAGAATGCCCACTGCCACTGCTCCTATTTAACTTTGTGTTAAAAGTACTTACTCGAGCACTGAGGCAAGAAAAAGATATAAAAGAGCTCCAAATTGGAAAAGAAGAAGTAAAAATTTCAATACTTGCAGACGACATGATCCTATACATTGAAAGCCCTGGGAAATCTACAACAGAGCTTCTAGAACTTATAAATGAGTTCAGTAGAGTCACAGGCTATAAGATCACTGCTCAAAAATCAGTAGCATTTCAGGACACCAATAACGAGCAGTCTGAGGAAGAAATCAGGAAAAAAATACCATTTACAATAGTAACTAAAAGAATCAAATACCTAGGAATAAATTTAACTAAAGATGTAAATGACTTATATACAGAAAACTACACAACACTGCTAAAGGAAATCAAAGAAGACTTAAATAAGTGGAAGAATATTCCCTGTTCATGGATTGGAATACTAAACATCATTAAGTTGTCTGTCCTACTGAAATTGTTTTACAGATTTAATGCAATCCCAATAAAAATTGCAACAGCATTTTTTATGGAATTGGAAAAGCTAATTATGAAATTTATATGGAAAGGTAAGGTACCCCAAATAACCAAAGACATAACAAAAAAGAAAAAAGAAATTGGAGGAATCATATGAACTGACTTT
Organism: Cabassous unicinctus; assembly: GCA_029593785.1. Lineage (NCBI taxonomy): Eukaryota > Metazoa > Chordata > Mammalia > Cingulata > Chlamyphoridae > Cabassous > Cabassous unicinctus. The sequence continues at coordinate 3,346 of JAQZBX010043124.1, read as the reverse complement.
AAAACATACCACGAAGCTACCGTGGTCAAAATTGCATGGTTTTGGCACAAGGATAGACAGATTGACCAATGGAATAGAATAGAGAGCTCTGATATAGATCCTTGCATATACGGTCAACTGATATTTGACAAGGCACTAAGCCCACTCAACTGGGAGAGAATGGCCTCTGCAACAAATGGTGCTTGGAGAACTGGATATCCATATCCAAAAAAAAATGAGAGAGTATCACCATCTCATGCCTTATGCAAAAATTAAATCAAGATGGATCAAAGATCTAAATATAAGAGCTAAGACCATAAAGCCCCTAGAAGATAAGGTAAGGAAGCATCTACGAGATCTTGTAGTAGGAAATGGTTTCATAAACTTTACAGCCAAAGCATGAGCAATGAAAGAAAAAATAGACAAATGGGACCTCCTCAAAATTAAAAAATTTTGTGCTTCAAAGAAGTTTGTCAAGAAAGTGAAAAGGCAGCTTACACAATGGGAGAAAATATTTGGTAACTAACTATCTGATAAGGGCCTAATATCCAGCATAAATAAAGAAACCCTATATCTCAAAAAGATCAATGTGAAAAAATCAGTAGCATTTCTGTACACCAGTAATGAGCAATCTGAAGAGGAAATCATGAAAAAAAATACCATTTACAATAGTAACTAAAAGAATCAAATACCTAGCAATAAATTTAACAAAAGATGTGAATGACATATACACAGAAAACTACACAACACTGTTAAAGCATATCAAAGAAGACTTAGATAAATGGAATAATATTCCCTGTTCATAGATGGAAGACTAAACATCCTTAAGATATCTATCCTAACCAAACTAATCTACAGATTTCATGCAATCCCAATAAAAATCAACACAACATTTTTAACTGAATTGGAAAAACTATAAAATTTATTTGGAAGGGCAAGAGGTCCCTAAATAACCAGACATATTGAAAAAGAAAAATTAAATTGGAAGAACCACACTACCTGACTTTAAAACATAATACAAATCTACAGTGGTCAAACTGCATGGTATTAGCACAAGGATAGACATACCGAACAATGGAACCAATTTGAGAGTTCTGATATAGATCCTTGTATATACAGTCATCTGATATTTGACAAGGCCACCAAGCCCACTCAACTGGGAGAGAATGGCCTCTTCAACAAATGGTGCTGGAGACCTGGATATCCATATCCAAAGAATGAGAGAGGAACACCATCTCACACCTTATGCAAAAATCAACTCAAGATGGATCAAAGATCTAAATATAAGAGCCAAGACCATACAGACTTTGGAAGATAATGTAGAGAAGCATCTACAGGACCTTGTAATAGGAAATGGTTTCATGAACTTAACACCCAAAGCACAAGCAGTGGAAGAAAAAATAGATAAATGGTATCCTCTCAAAATTAAAAACTTTTCACCTCAAAGGAAGTTATCAAGAAATTAAAAAGGAGCCTATGAGTCTTTGCTCTTGAAATTGAAACTTAGCCTAGTGTTATAGAGTGCCTAAGAGTTACCTCCTGAAAGCCTCCATGTTGCTCAAATGTGGCCTCTCTCTAAGCCAAACTCAGCAAATAAATTCATTACCTTCCCCGCACCATGGGACATGACAACCAGGGATGAGCCTCCCTGGCTCTGAGAGATTACTACCAGGCACCAACTAACAATGCAACTGGAAAAAGACCTTGAATAAAAGGGAGAAAATGTAAAGACAATGAGTTTATATGGCTAAAAGACTTCAAAGTGAGTTGGGAGTTCATCCCAAAGGTACCGCTTATGTACATCTCAGCAGGATCTCATAGACTGCCAAAGTGGATACTACCCCAAATAGTGGGGCTCCTGTGGACTCTGGAGACACCCAGGTCCTGGGGTCAAGGCGGATATCTCCAGAGTTTGGTGTCTTGCCAGTGAACCTTGCTTTGGAGTTTGTGCTCCTGAGAGTGACAAAGTTGGATTCAGTCATGGCTTACCTACACATGGCTCATCTGTCTCTTCTACGTGAACCTATACTTGGTGCTGGAATTGGTAGGTGTACGTCCAAGAGACTTGAAACTTTGGGCTATCCATGTGCCAGGTGGGCCCTGAGCCTCAGAAGAGTTGCTACACCTACTCTCCATTTCATTGGACTCACCCAGAACAACTAACAATTAGGTAAGGATTGACAACCACCATCCCAAGGAAATGAGAGAGCCTACAACTGCAAGCAAGAAAATCCTATCTGTAGGCTGTATGGGATCAAAGCCCCCTCTCAATTAGAGGTGGAGTGGACATCACCATCCCAGATTTCTCAGGATTGGGGAATGAACTATGGACTAGATGGACTTACTGGTATTCTACTATAGACTTATTATGATTCTAGCAATGGAAGAAATTACAACAATGATGTAGAGGCAGTGACCCCTGGAGGCTCTGAGGGCAAGGAGAGGGAAAAAACAGATGTAATACAGGGGCATTTTCAGGACTTGGGAATCATCCAGAATGACATTGTAATGACAGATATAGGCCATTATATATCTTTCCATAACCTACAGAACTGTGTGGGAAAGAGTGCAAGCTACAATGTAAACTATAATCCATGCTCAGTGGCGATGCCCCAAAATGCATTTATCAATTACAATGAATGTACCACATTAATGAAGGATGTTGTTTATGTGGGAAAATGTGGGAGGTATGGGGAATGGGGCATATAGGAATCCTTATATTTTTATGTAACATTTATGTAATCTAAGTATCTTTTTGTTTTGTTTTGTTTTGACCATAAGTTTAATAAGAATTAGCAAATGACCATATCATACACAGGCAAGTAGGTATGTGAATAGAATGCTGTTGGCAGGAGTTCAAATTTGCCATCATTTTGGTAAGGCTACTTGGTGGTATTTACAAATATGTAAAATCTACTTTATCAATTACTGTCAAATAATTTATTTAAGAAGCATTTTCACATGTGAGCAAAAATGGAGGTACAATAATAGTATTCAAAATATTCTTGAAACTTAAGAATAAAGTTGTTCTTGAGAACTGTGTTGGTTACTCTATTTCATATAAAATTACATTGAAAGAAGAGGTTGAAATTCAAGCAGACTTGTTTTGCACATGCTTGTCAAGTCTCACATGATTCAATCTCATTGATAATATTTTAGACTAATGATACATATTAAGTTTCATACTGAACCTCAATACACATCCAACCCAGACAACAAATGTGAAATGTATATGCAAAGCAACGTCTGGAGATAAGTGTCTTCTTCACTCACCATATGTGTTTTGTTTTTTTTTAATAATAATTTTTTTTTAGTTTTTAAAAGATACTTAGATTACATAAATGTTACACAAAAATTATTGGGATTC
>JAQZBX010043123.1:6646-21883 GCA_029593785.1 Cabassous unicinctus | reverse complement strand
TTTTTTTTTTTTTTTTTGAGGTACAGGGAATCAAAACCAGAACCTTGTATGTGGGAAGCCAGCGCTCAACCACTGAGCCACATCGGCTTCCCTGAGTTGGCCTTTTTGCCTGTTTTGTTTGTTGTTTGTTTTTGTTTTTTCAGGAGACTCCAGAAACCGAACCTGGGACCTCCCATGTGAGAAGCAGGAGCTCAACTGCTTGGGCCACATCCGCTTTATATTGTTTTAAAGTAAGAGTTGGATCAAATGGGGAAAGACAACTGATACTTGTACCTAGGGTACTTGTTAAAAATTCAGATGCCTGGACCCAATCTGAAACCTATTAAAAAAGAATTTCTGGGAGGAGAGTCCAGAAATCCACATTTAAAAAAGATTTCAGGTGATTTAAAAAAACAAAACTAAATGCCAACTAAAGTTCGAGAGCCGCTGCTTTAAATTAACTAACGAAATAATCCAGATATTCAAATTTGCTAAACCCTGTGATCCACCATTCATTGCACAGGAGGGCGCCTTCATTCCAAGGACTTGCATTTTGTCTAGTGTCATGCAGGGAGGGGTCCAAGGAGAAGCCAAGCTATAAAACTCCTCTAGGAATTCTGGAATCTCATGGTCTATGCGGAAGCTGTAAGGGTCCACAATGAGAACCTCTTAAATGAACTCCCTGGAAGAAATGCCGGAGAAGAGTCCTTGAGAAACACCGAGGGTCCACCCCCCAGTCTCACAGCAGGGCCAAATGAGAACCTCGAATTCTAGGGGAAATGAACAAGGTAGGCAGGGAATTCAGCAAGGGAGCAGGGGCTGCTCTGCTGGGACCTGGGTTGGAGTTAGCAGAGAATGATATTTGGTGCTAGCTAGCAAGTGTCCCCTACTTAGCAGCCAGGCTCCCCTTTTGAGGAAATTCTGGCTGGGCGAGAACCTTTCACCACGGTGGAGAGAAAGACAGCAGCTGCCATAGCAGCGATGGGAAGCCGCCGAGGGCCGATGATTTGCATGTGTCCACAGGCATCAGTTCAGTTCAATGAGCTGATAAAATTGATTTTCTCACTGCATTGACTGGTTGTCATACTGAATTGCTAAGGTGATTGACTGGTTCAGCATCTTGCAGATCGAGCCACAAACTCCAATGATTCCATCATATTAGAAAAAATGAATTTTAGAAAACGCTTTTTTCTCCCCCCTGGCCCCAATCAGGTTTCAATCCATCTTAAGAAGTTGGGAGTTTGCTAAGAAGTAGGTAAAGATCTCTTATTGAGTGGCATTGGCACACACTTGGTGTAGAACTTCTAGAAGTGTCAGGTAATAGTCAACTGGGGTGAAGTTTACCTTGATTTGACTTTGAGAATAATATGAGTGATAACTAAAAAAAACTAAATATATTCTACTTTGCATTAGGCAGCTCTTTTTTTACTACCTGCTACAATTGTTTTCAAACTTTTGTGAGTCACCATACTATTAATCAAAGTTTGGGACCGAATTGTGAAGGACTTTGAATACTCATCAAGAGGATAGTTTTTCCATAAGGACTCATTTTTACCTGAACTGCTAGACACCGTTTGCAATTTGTAAAATCTGCATAGAAAACAAATATACTCTGCTTTCAAGTAGGGTATGCATGAATGGGAACTCTCAAATGATATTAGCACTACTCATATAGTATTAGTGAAATCCCTGTCATTAGGAAATGCTATTCCATATTAAAAAATTGATAATAGGATACAAAGATGCTAATATGATTAGGTGATGAGCTGATAATGGGAATTTTTTTCATATCAGTGATTTTCATTTGTCACCAGCAAAGCTGATCTCCCTAATATGATATGATATTATAATAAAATCCAGGCAGAGAGTCAGCAATGAAATTTATGATGCAAAAGAAAAGTCAATAGCATTATAAATCTTAGAAACTGATTATATTTCAGCTGTCAATGTTCTTGACTGGGAAATCTCCCTAATTCCTGTGTCTTAGTCCTATTTACTTTAGAGATACTGAGCAAGGAAATGAAGTAGATTTAAATCTTTATCTTAAGGATAACTTTAATGAGTGACTGTCAATTCCACATGGCTTGGTGGCCTCAGATCTGCCACTTTTGCAGGGCTAAACTCCCATCCAATTAAGTGCACATTTAAATGCAAGTAGTTGGCAGGGTGGAGTCAGGGGAATTTAATTCTATGAGCTAGGAACTGAGCCTTCTCTGATACTTAATAAATGGCTGCCTGCAAGTGTGGGACAACCATTTGAGTATCATCAAAGGATTACTGGCAGGCTTGTATCTGGGATTAGAGAAGGGGAGACCTTTCTTTTTAATGAAAATATGGTCTGACCAATGAGGGATTTTGGAAAAGCCTCTCCCTGGGAAGGAAAAAAAAAGCGATGAGATTCATTCACCCAATCATCCAAGCTACAATCTCTTGAGTTTAAATAAAAATATATATGCAATATATGTCAAAGTCATGACTAAATGCCTGCCCTAGCTACCAGTGTACTGGAGAAATTCTCAAGGGGAGCTGACAGTCCTAAGCTGTTTATTGTTTGGTGGCACTAACAGAATATGAAATACTCCACCAGGAATGTTAAATAATGGCTATCCCTTCTAGCTTATAAATTAAGAAAGGGTTTGCACATAAAAGTTGCTCTCAATAGTATAATGACTACTGCAATAAGACGTGAGAGTCTTAGTGTTAGTCTAATTTCAGTGGCTAAAGCATTGTCTATAAATCCCTTGTCCAGCATTATTAATATATAGCATCAAACAAGGGAATGATGAATACAGGCAGCTCAGCAAATTTGTAGATATAGACAAAGGACTGGGAGAAATACCATTACTGAAAATTGCCTTAGCATTGGGTTCCCAATATATAGCAAGTCATATGACAGTATGGCATTCAGAGGGAGGCAGCTCGTTCTAGGAGCTTTTAAAAAAGGTTTTATTTTGGGGATACCAGGAGAGCTTTGCAGAGCTTTGTTTCACCCATGGCATGCCAGAGCTATGTCACCCAGAGGGAGGTTCGGTCCATTTTATTTTTATAAATATTTTCACCTGCAGGGTTTCCAAAACCCTTCATAAAAGCAGATTCCCTGGCTCTTATCAGCTTCAGAACATAAGGGAGAAACCTTATGCATTATGTATGCTGGGCCAGTTCACTTCTTCAGAAGGTTGTCACTTGTATAATTCCAGTTCAGAGTCTCCCTTCCTTCCTTCCAAAAATATGTTTGAGTTTAGCAAATGTTCCGTGTTAAAATCTGCATTGAGGTCTCTGTTTACCATGAACTTGGCTGGGCTAGACTTGGACGTGATTAGACGAAGCTTGGGTCAGAAGCCGCACAGTCCGTTTTCCACATAGGGAGAGCAGCATGGGGAGCAGCTATCTGTGAAGTTCCAATGCTTCTGCCGCTTGAACTATGGTTTGATTTCCTTCTTCCCATTTATTTAACCTGCCTTTGTAACCCTAACTGCGCAGGCTGGATTCTGAAGATCTTTTGGTTCCTGCTCATCTGTTCTGCGTTGGCCTGTACCCCCTCCTGAACCTACTCTCCTTGGCTGCCTCCATGTGCACTCAAGACACTGCTTTTAGCTCATTATATATACAGTAGGACCCTTGGATTCTTCCTCTTAGCCAGTTTTGCCCCAAGAAAAATAGTAAGTAGGTTAGAACTAACTCACCATGTGTGATTAATACACAGGAGTTAGTTCCTGGCTTCTTTGCTGTGGTGATGGAAATTTACAAGTTTCTTTTTAAAGTTATTTGGTTATAATAGAGACTCTTTGTCAGTTTTTCCCTTTCTTTCCATCAACTCCTTTCCAATTACATTATGTTTGTCTCTATTAAGTTTTGTGCAAAGGCAAATGACAAAACACATCTTTCCAGTAAGTTGCAAGCTATAGGCACTTCCTAGCCACAGCACGTGTGTCAGGCAATTTGCATAAATCCCTCCCATTAAAAAGTCAAAAGGGAAAAGATGGGATTGGAAGAGGATGGGGTCTACGGAAGAAGAGATGGTTAACTAGAGCAGGGCTTCCCTGCATTGTAGGAATGACTAAATGCTGAGTATCTGCCATGCATTATCTCATGCAGTCCTGGGACCTAGTTGGAACTCTTCTGTGAAGTCCATTTCTATCTCTAATTTAGAAGCGGAGAAACTGAGGCATAGTGCTTTTCTCAAGGTCACACAGCCGATAAATTGAGACCCATCTGACTGTAGAACTTGAACTCCATCATTTTGTTAAATTGCTTATACATTTTTATGAGTTGATTGAAAATAAAAACGTAATGACTAAAATTTACTAAGAATGCAATATGCCCTTCAATAAATTTGTAGTTTATCAATTGCACATTGAAAGGTATTTGAAAAATAGCCTCACTTTTATCAAGAGGTGCAGTCTGATTGTCCTTCCTGGAATCACAAGCTGGCCCTGTGAGTTGTTTGACCAGTAGAAAGAGGTGGAAATGACACTGTGATATCCAAGCCTAGGTTTATAAGAAGCCTTGGCTGCTTCTGCCTGGGTCTTTGTAACGCTCACCGTTTGGGCACCACCTTTCAGAACTTAGTCCTACCCTGTGAAAAGTCCTATCTATAAGGAGATTCTATATGCCGGTGTTTTGACTGACAGCCTCAGCTGAGCTCCCAGCTACGAGCCAACAACAAGAAGCCATTCTGGACATTCCAGCCATACGTAGCCTGCAGATGACTTGTCTCCATTCAGCACTCTAGCCAACACCACGAGGACCAGTAGAACCAGCAGTCAACCTGCAGAATTATGAGCAAAAGTAAAATTTAAGTATCTAACTTTTGGGGTAGTTTTTTTTTTTTTTTTTTAATAGCAGTAGATAACTGAAATACACATCTATGTGTGATAATCTACTTTATGAAGTCTGCATACAGTGAATAACTGGGCTCATATCGAGTCAAGGGCCCTGGTGATAACCATAGCCTCTTGAGGTCCAAAGCCCACTATTTAGGACCAGAAAAGAGGTTCCTGGAAAGCTTCCTACCGTGACACATCCTGTGCATGTTGACTATCTCCATATCTGTTCTGGTACCAGACAGTCATCTAAACTGTCTCATAGGGGAAGGAAAATTCCTATGGGGTGCCATGAAAATTGAGTGAAAATACACACAATATTTAGATGATCTCAAATGAACACTGTGTATATGGATGGCATTTGAAAGTAGCAGCCATTTGGTTTTCTTTCTTCCAAAGAAAAGTTGCAGGCTAAATGATTCATCAGTAAGTGCCTTCCACGGGCATTCTTAATAACTCCAGTTTATATGCCTATAATTTTAACATGGGCTTTTAGAATGCAATAAACAAAGAACAGAGTGTAGCCACTTTATGACATTATTAAAATAGAGCATGTAATTGTCGTCTAGTAATCAGAATATTTTAAAAGATACTTGATTATAATGGATGTTATGCTTTAAATGTTTCTCTTTTCCTCTCTCAATGTTGGTTCCCCTATATAGGAAGTTTTAAAATTATTCATTTTCAAAAAAATGACCTAAACCTTTAAGCTTTGATTATAATAATGGATCCTGTTTTTTGAGCCCCTTGGACCCTATGTCATGGTGAATGCTTACACAATCCTGCATGGTCTTAAGACATGGGGAAACTGAGGCTTAGAAAGTTTAAATTTCTTTTTTCCCCCCAAAATAATACCTTACCTTTTATTGTTACTAATTCTTTTTTATATAATTTTTTTTTATTTTTAAAAAGATACTTAGATTACATAAATGTTACACAAAAAATGTAGGGATTCCCATATGCCCCACTCCCCATACCCCCCATACCCTCCCACATAAACAACATCCTTCATCAGTGTAGCACATTCATCGCAATTGATAAATGCATCCAGCGGCATTGCCACTGAGCACGGACCACAGTTCACACTGTAGTCCACACTAGAGAGTTTAAATTTCTTGCCAAGGTTACTCAGCTCATAAATGCAAGAGCCAGGATTTGAACCACAGTCTATCTGTTTCCAATGCTATATCCTCATTCTGTCTTACTGTGCTTCTCCTATTGCCCTTCTAAAAAGCTTATGATTCAAAAGGCAATTTGTAATAAAGAGCCAGACTGGAATTGAGGCTTTAAAAGCACTACCTGCCCTTTCAGGTATAAAACATTTTGTTAGAAGCAATAACAGCATAATTATAGCAAATGTCTCCACCTTCACTGTCGCTGCTGCACACAGGTCTAGATCACAAGTTTGAAATTTCACTGATTATTGGTGCATAATTGGCTTCGTGTAGATGATAAATGTATTACTGATTGATTATCATGACTTGGTCATATTTGAAATGTCAAAGTAGAAAATTGAATTGTCATATTAGCGCATGCTCTCATTCAAGCCCCAGATAAATATTACAAATGATTTTCCACTGAGTACTATATAAAGAATTTATGGAATATTAATCATACTGTTATGCACAACCTTTATGCTTGGTGGATGACCCCAAACTGAAATTGTGTTTGACTTTTGTGGAATAAACCCCCTAAGAATAATCTGCTTTAACTCACTTCTCTGCTGCCTACAGTTTTATCATGTAAATATCCCTAAGGAAAACACTTGCCTTCCTTAGAGAGGACAGGGCATTTATGACCTGATTGACAACACTTTTTTCCTTGTACTTTTACTACCCTCTATGTTTTATGCCGGTCAGGATATCCTTTGGGATGAAATCAGCTCTTTACAGAGAATGAAGTAGGTGCTCTGAGATAGTCTATCTCTGTCTCCAATTCTAAACATGATGAAGACACTGGTAGCTTTTGCAAATGCTGTTGTCAAGCATCTAAAGAAGCCCAGCCTTCCTGTGAGCCTCCCGTTTCCCAACAGGCCTCACCTCCCTACTTTAACCAGAGCCCTAGACCCTCTTTCCACAGACCCAGTTAAGGAGAAGGGTTTGGGAGAAAGTCCCCTGAGATAACAGGCTGGGGCAAAAGATCTCATCCTGCGGGGCTCACACCTTGCTCTAGGCCCTTGAAATGACTAAAGTGACCTTCAAATTCCCAAGTGCACCAAGCATTGTCTATAGACTGAATAGATTGCATGACTTTACTTTGACGTATGTAGAATGTAGATACCTCTGTATTTAATAAGGTGCAGGTTATTTTAAGACAGTAACTTAAAATATACTGAATTTATAGGACCTTTTCAACATTGTGTATTTTCTTAACAGATACTGAAAAAAAAATGTAATGGAGGAGGTATTCATGGATTTTTGCCCCTCTAAAATCATCCAAAGTCATTAACTGGGCCAAGGATCCATTTGTTCAATTATAGCTGGTCTGGAGAGATAAAAGAGCATCTAAGAGAATGCATTTCCTATTCACTGAACGCTGGTAGTTGATGAGACAGTTGAAGAAAACTTGCTTTCTAGTGGTTTTATGGTTTCTTTGGTCAGACTGGATGTAGAAACTCTAAATGCTCCAGAGCTCAGCTTAGTTATAATTCTAGAGACTGTCATCTTTAGGTCTCCAAGGCAGAGAGCCTAAATATTTATCCTATTTCTACTTAATTTTATGCCCTATACATAATAGGTACTCAATAAATACTCAACAATGTTAATGAAGAAGCTGCTTTACTCTACAAACGCCTGACACCCAAATCATCGATGCTAATCATGATCACATTCAGGGGGTCTCCTCTGAACTGAATGGAGCATCCCTCAGTTAGAAAGAAAAGGAAATCAATGCTTCATAAATGTCATTGATACAGTGTCTTTTCTGCTCCTCCTTGTTATTCAGAAGAGAAACAAAATGTATTTTAATTTGAATTAGTCGCTTGGCTTTTGGAAGCATCTTCTTACAGAGTATGATTTAAATGTCTGTTATCCATTTTCCTTAGTCTTTGAAGTGGAAGTGCCATAAGGGTATGGAAACTCTTTGACTTATAAATATTCAGTAATGTGAAGCCCAAGAATATGGTTTGCAGAGCCACCATATTCTCTCTTTTTTTGGGGGGCTCTGTACCTCTTCTTCAATTATTATTACCAAGATTCAACTACTTGTATAGTTAAGCCGTATTACGGATAACCCAGCTTTGGTGGGCTAACCTGAGAACAACAGGTCTTTATAATTGTGCATTTATGAGAAATGCCAAAGAGCTGTCTTTGTGACCAAACCTTCTTGGAGCTGGTGCAACTCTTGTCAGGTCCCAAGTGCCTCCTGGGTTGACATGTAAATAGTATACATGCTTACTTATAGAGTAGACCAGTGGGCTCAAACATCTGTGAGGTTCAAAACTACCCTGGGACCTTGCTAAAATGTAGACTCTGGAGCCCCATTCTTCTAGATTATAATTCACTGGATTTGTGGTGGGGCACAGGAATCTACATTTTAAAATAGACACCTGTGATGGTTAAGCTAATGTGTCAACTGGGCCAGGTAATTGTGCCCAGTTGTTTGGTCAAGCAAGCACTGGGCTAATTGTAATACAAGGACATTTATGGGCTTTAGTCATTGGTGAGTTTACTGCATAGATAGCTGATTGCATCTGTATCAGCCAGGGAGATTGCCATCAATAATGAGTGATGCTTTATCCAATCAGTTGAATGCCTTAAAAGGAGAAGTGATTTCAGCATTCAGAGAGAATTTCCCAGCTCGGCTTTAGACAGCCAACATCTCCCAGAAACTCATCAAGGACCTTCATTGGACTTTCATCAGAGCCCCTGGTTTGCAGCCTGCCTGCGGAACCTGGACTTGTGCATCCCCACGGTCATGTGAAAGAATCTTATAAAATCTCATACTATTTACAGATATCTCCTGTCGATTTTGTTTCCCTAGAGAACCTTAACTAATACAACACCTTAGGTGATTATGATGCTGTGTTCCACGCTTTGAGAAACGTAGGTGTAAAGAGCTGCAGCTGTGGCGGGCAAGGTGGGAACCGGTGCTTTGGAACATGACTAAAATTTGGAGAAGGAAGACATTCAACAGTGGGGTGGGTAGCATGAGCAGAGGTACAGAGGAGAGCATGAGTATGTGGTAATAAAGCTGGGGTCCCACAGACCTGGTTCTGAGTCTCCTTACTCTGCCACTGGAAAGGTTTTAAACCTCTCTGTTCCTCAGTCTTCTCATCTCTAAAATGGTGATATTAATAGCACCTACCTGTAAAGACTGGTGTGAGGATTAAATGAGAAAATATATTCAATGTGCCTGGCATATGTTAAGTCTTTATTAACTATTAGCTTTTTTATTATGCATACATAAGACAAGTTATTTTCAAATTTTCTTTTTTTCATAAAATTTATATTTTGAGAATTTCCTTAAAAAAAAAAGTATTATTATCAGACCTATCTCAAGGGATTATTATGAGTGTGCAAGCAGTTGATATACGTGACATGTTTAAAACAGTGCCTGGTCCACACGAGTGCAGAACAAATGTTAGCTATTATTGTACTGATGTATTGTCAGCTTGGAAGCAGAATACCCCTTTTAGGGAATATCTCTTTTATTGTGGGTATTTAGATTAGTCCCAAGTTCTCACCAAGGCTTTTTATAACCTGAACACCCCTTATCTTTCATTATTTTTCAACCTGAAATTTTTTTTCTGAGTGAGGCTCTCCCCACTGTCCCCCTAGGTTTCTATTACATTTATGGAGAGCTGAGTACATGCCCACAAATTCCTCTAATAGCATTGTCACAGTTAATCTTCACCACAGCTTCAAGAGATGGGCACTATCTCAATGTTACAGTTGAAGGTCACATATTTAGTAAGTGGCAGATACTGGACTAGTAAGTGGTGGTGGTGGGATGACTGCTCCCAAGCACATGCTCATCACCTCTATGTTTTACTGTCTTATAATTACTAATGCCTCTGTACTATTGTCATTTCACACCCTGTGGCAGCTTGATATTGTTTATGAATTCCAAAAATAGATAATGGATTATGTTGGTAAACTGGTCTGTTCCTCCAGGCATATTAGATTATATTGAATTCAAGTTTCACTTTTACTTGATTAAATAATGATTAAGGCTTTGATTGGGCTACATCAGTAGGATGTTGAGTCCTCACCCCCTTGGTGGGTGGGGACTCACAGAGAAAACTAAAGGCAGAGCAGAGGAGTTAGTTGGAGTTTTGAGCTGGAGCCCGGGAAGTAAGAACATAGAAGAGCAGAGCAGCTGAGCCCGGAGAAAATAGAGCCCCAGGGAGAAAGAGAGAGCCAGTCGCCTGATAGTCTACAGCTGGCCTTGTGGAGAGAGCAGGGCAGCTGAACCCACAGAAAAATGAGCCCCGGGGAGAGAGGAACCTTGGAGGCCCGAACCCTGGCAGATGTCAGCAGCCATCTTGCTCCAACACGTGGCAACAGACTTTGGTGAGGGAAGTAACTTATGCTTTATGGCCTGGTAATGATAAGCTTCTACCCCAAATAAATACCCTTTACAAAAGCCAACAGATTTCTGGTATTTTGCATCAGCACTCCTTTGGCTGACTAATACACACCCCCATCCAACCTTGATGCCTCCCCTTCTTTTCAAACGTAGTCCTTCTATGAACCAAACTGAACTATCTTGACCTCCTTACAATAGCACATTCCTTCTACTGCTCTGTGGCAGTTTGATATTATTTATGAATTCCAAAAAGAGATATTGATTATGTTTGTAAACTGGTTGGTTCCTCTGGGCATGATACCTTTTGACTGTATTAAATTCAAAGGTTACGTTTACTTGATTAAATTAAGATTGGGCTTTAATTCAGTCACATCAGTAGGGTGTTGAATGCCTGCCCCTTTGGTGGGTGGACACTCACACAGAAAAAGACATGGCAGAGAAAGAGGGACAGCTCATTAGACCTGGCAGAGGCCCTAGGAAGAGAAATGAGACTAATTGTCTACAGTTGACCTTGTGAAGAGAACAGAGCAGCTTAGCCTGGGAAGAAATGAGCCCTGGGGAGAGAGATGAGCCTTATTCCAGCCTACAGATGAGATTAGAAGAAACTGGGACCCTGGAGCCTTAAGAGGAAGGAGGAAGGCTGAACCCTTGCAGATGTCACCTGCTATCTTGCTTCAACACATGACAAATGACTTTGGGTGAGAAAGTACCTCTTATAGTACCTTGATTTGGACTCTTTAGGGCCTTGTAACTGTAAGCTTCTACTCCAAATAAATATCCTTTATAAAAACCAACAGAGTTCTGGTACTTTGCATTAGCACCCCTTTGGCTGACTAATACATGCTCCCTTTGGCTTTGGACCTCCTGTTCTTTAACTGTCTCATCCATGTGTGTCTGTAAGTTCCTTGAGGAAAGAGTCTATGGTATCCCCTAACAGTAGAGTTTTATGGCAGACAAAGAGCAATGAATATTTGTTGAATCTAATGTATTATGCATGTGTCTTTTAAAAAACTACCTCATGGTTGTACTGAATGTGAAATGATGATAAAAATTTAGAATGTTCTATAAAAGCATGATCTTCTATATGGGGAGATTTAATGAAAATTAATTCAGAATTTACCAGGCTTGATGACTATAATTCCCAGGTGTCTAGCAGGTAAGCTGCTGCTAGCTGTGTGGCCTGGCCAACCCTGGGTCATGGCTCATTTGAGAGTTTAATAATATTTACTTTACAGAATTACTTAGCACATATGTAGGAGACCAAAAAGGCCTAACCACCCACATGGTTCTACTCCCTGCCTCCAGGTGTTACATCAGCAGGTGTGAATCAAATTAGTAATTTGTGATGGAAATGGAATGTAATCAATTACACAACTTTGAGCTGTTCAAATTTAATTCCATTAAAATTATATCATGAAACTGTTCCATCATGAGCTACTGAATAGAGGAGGGAAAGAAGCATTAATAAAGGGCTCTCAGTGAGAAATGCTGTCATGAGAGAGTTAAGGATATAGTCCTCGGGGTCCTTTAGACTTGCGTTTTGAGTCCCAGTTCTGTCACTTGGCAATTGTGTGACTTTGTGTGGTTTCTTAACTTGGCTGAGGCTTAGTGTCCTCACCTAGAATATGGGGATAATAATGATCACTGCGTATGTGTGTCATGAATTCAGTGAGACAGAGCATGGAAGGGAAAAAGAATCCTCTGATATGTGGACACCATGGAACTAGGACTGTATTCCCAATGTCTAGCCCAGTGCCTGGAAAATGAGAGATGCTCAATAAATATTTGTTGTATGACTTAATGAAAAAGTGAACTAAGGAAACAAAAGAAGGAACCCCCATAGAGTGTAACGATAATTTCCATGGATGAAGGCAGTGAGTCTTTGGCTGTACATTGTGATCACTTAGGGAGCTTTTTAAAAAATACTGATGCCTGGATTCCACACCTGGAGAATCTGATTTGATTGGTTTGCATGGGGCTGTAGCCGTGGCTTTTCTTTTAGCATAGCACATATCATCTTCTAATATACTATGTAATCAGTATTTATATGCTACATAACCATATATTGTAGATTATGCTAAATGTAATAATATAATAATAAGCATGGTGTTATAGTCTGTCATCTCTGTCGAGAATGTAAGCTTCATGAATGCAGAGATTTATTATATTTTGATTTTTGATGTATCCTATGTGCCTAGAACATATTTACCACATAGTATTTACCCAACAAATATTTATTAAACAAATGAATAAATGAATGACCAAGGCATTTTATTATGGGTTGAATGGTTTCCCCTCAAAAGATATGTTTGGGGGGAGCAGATGTGGCTCAAGTGGTTGAGTGCCTGCTTCCTACATGAGAGGTCCTGGGTTTGGTTCCCGATGCTTCCTAAAAACAAAAACAAACAACAAGTAAACAAATGGAAAAAACAACTCAGGGGAGCTGATGAGGCTCAGTGATTGTGTACTGGCTTCCCACATATGAGGTGCTGAGTTCAATCCCCGGCCCCAGTACTTAAAAAAAAAAAAAAAAAAAAAAGATATGTTGGAGCCCTAACCGCTTGTGCCTCAGAAGGTGACCTTATTTGGAAATAGGCTCCTTACAGATGGAATTGGCTAAGGTGAGGTCATTCTGGAGTAGGGTTGGCTCTAATCCAATATGAGTGGTCTTTATAAGAAGCGGGAAATTTGCACACAGGACCAAACGAGGAGACGACCATGTGACAATGGAGGCGGAGACCCGGGAGCTACGACTGCAAGCCAAGGGACATCAAGGATTGCCGGCAACCACCAGAAACCGGAAGAGGCAAAGAATTCTTTCCTGCAGGTTTCGGAGGAAGCATCGTCGGGCTGAAAACTTGAATTTGGACTTCCAGCCTCTAGAACGGTAAGGCAATATATTCCTGATGTTTTAAGTCACTCAGTTTGTGGTACTTTGTTACAGCAGCCCAGGGGTACTAAGACAGATAAGGTCTGAATAATTTTAGGTAGCAAGGTTTTCTTTTCTTTTCTTTTTAAAGAACAGATCTTACTGTTCAAAAAGAGATAAAAGTTCAACCAGTTGGTGGTAGGAGGTGGACGGGAGGGGCTATAACCAGAGCTGGCTAGTGCTGGGGCAGGGATTCCCAGCCTCCTGGGAGGAGTCCTCTGCCAGAGTTAGGCAGTGGAAGGCCAGACAAGTTTGGGGAAGCTCCAGAGCCAAGGTCCTTGTGTTTGGCTTCCTAGAGAAAAGCCTGAGAAGACAACATGCTTCTTAGATCCAGGGTCCCCTTGCCAACTGGGCTCCCAGTAGACTCAAAATGAGGCAGGGGTTGCTTAGCCAGAGAAGAGTTGCCAGTCCACTACCATCAGGTTTCCCAATTCCTGAAGTAGTGCGGAAGAGTAGAGAAATTTTCTGTGCCCCCAAGAAGGGTGCAGAAGAGGCCAGGACCCTTGAGAGGCCTTGGCATCCAGACAAGAAGGAAGCAGGTCACCTGCATTGCCCTGGTGCCCAGAGGGCAGGGCAGAGCCTGGTTTGTTCAGCAGCAGCTGCTTTGTGGTTAGAACGCAAACAGTAAAAACATCCTGCCAGGTCTGTTAATAGTGGACAGCAGCCTATGACCAAGGCAGATTGTGATGAGAGAAAACATGCTCATTCCCAATGGCACAGGGAGGTTGCTTGAGGCACCATGATTGAAATAATCTCTGGGGAAAAAGGAATTAAAAGGAGAAGGGGAGGGAAGTGGATGTGGCTCAAGCAATTGAGCTCCCACCTACCACGTGGGAGGTCCCAGGTTCGGTTTCTGGTGCCTCCTAAAGAAGACAAGCAAGATAGCAGGCTGACATGACAGGCAGCCACAGCGAGCTGGCACAACAAGATGATGCAACCAGAAACACGAAGAGGAAAACATAATGAGAGACACAACAAAGCAGGGAGCGGAGGTGGCTCAAGTGATTAGGTGCCTCCCTCCCAATCGGAGGCCCCGGGTTCAGTCCCTGGTGCCTTCAAAAGAAACAAGGAAGACAAACAGACACAGCAAGTGAAAACAACAAGGGGATGGGGAGAAATAAATAAATAAAATAAATCTTAAAAAAAAGAAAGGAGAAGTGGAGAACTTTGAATTGATTGAATTTTCCTGGAAATGGCTAGACTTTCTATTTCAGGTGAGATGAAGGTTTGAGGACTAAGGTAGGTTGAGTTGCAAGGTAAAATTTTAAAAAAAGTTTTATATTTGTACATCTGAGTTGGTGACTGCAAAATTTAGAACTCTTACAGTAGCTAATTTATTACCTTTATCCTTATTAGTCACTTGACTCACATTTGTGTCCAGTCCAGTAGTGGTACATCAAGCATAGTTTCCACAGACTCCTCATTATGAGTAAAACATGCACATGACTGACATGAACAGATTGCTCCTAATATGGAAAATTCTGCCAGCGTTGGCCCCGTGGGAAGCTTCTTGGGTCTTAAGCAGAACTTACCATATAGTAGCTTCCAGAGAGCAGCTGGTTGGATGGGCTCCATGTTGTGTCAGCATTTCACAATTTATTGCCTGCTTGATTTCTGTGGCCAAAAACTCCAGGATGGGTTTGGAGGCTTCAGGGACCCAGACGAGAGCCTAGAGATGAGTGCAGAGGGATAGCGAGCTGAGCTGAGTACTCTCATGCAAACCCAGGTCTGACTTGAAAATCTTTTGGTGGTTACATGATTCAACTTCTCACCCCGATATTTAAGGCCCTTTGCATGCTAATCTCCAAGCATTCCCTTGCATACACATGAACTTCTTTTGTTTTCTGAAAGTACCAGGCTCTTTTAGCAATCTACCTTTTTTTTTTTTTAAGATTTATTTTATTTATTTATTTCTCCCCACTCCCTCGTTGTTTGCACTTGCTGTGTCTGTTCGTCTTCCTTGTTTCTTTTCTTTTC
>JAQZBX010043122.1:0-21790 GCA_029593785.1 Cabassous unicinctus | reverse complement strand
CTTGAGCCACATCCACTTCCTTTCAGTCTATGTCTTTTGATTGGGGAGTTCAAGCCATTAACATTCAATGTTATTACTTCATTCATTTTTGTCCTTTGGCTTTCTGTTGTCATATCTTACTATTATCTGTCTTTTTACCCTTTAATTTACTCTTCCTAATAACCTTCATTTCTACACTCTTCCCCAAGTATCCTTGTTTTTCCTTTCAGGCTGCAGCACTCCCTTTAGTATGTCTTGTAATTCTGGTCTTTTGGTAACATACTCTCTCAGTTTTTGTTTGTCTGTGAAGACTTTGAACTCACCCTAATTTTGAAGGATGTTTTTGCCAGATACAGAATTCCGGGCTAGCAGTTTTTCTTTTTCAGTAACTTAATTACATCCTATCACTTTCTTCTTGCCATCATGGTTTCTGATAAGAGGTCAACACTTAATTTTATTGAAGTTCCCTTGTATGTAATGGTTTGCTTTTCTCTTGCTGCTTTCAGAATCCTCTCTTTATCTTTGTTATTTGTCTGTGTGAATAGCAAGTATTTCAGAGTAGGTCTATTGAGATTTATTCTGTTTAGGCTGAGTTGTCCTTCTTGGATATTGATATTTATGTCTTTCATAAGGTTTGGGATGTTTTTGGTCTTTATTTCATCAAATATTCTTTCTGTCCCTTTTCCATTCTGTTCTCCTCCTGGGTCACTGATAACACCTATGTTTGTATCATTCAATTTGCTGAGGCCCTCTCCCATTTTTTCCATTCTTCCTCTTTCTGTTCTCCTGTCTTTTCCAGTTCAGATGTTCTGTTCTTGAAATCACAGTTCTGTCTTTGAGCAATTCAAATCTGCTGTATGTGCCTCTAATGTATTTTTAATTTCATCCATTGTGTCTTTCATTCCTATAAGCTCTGTTACTTTTCTTTGTAGGTTTTCAAATTGTTATTTATGCTTACCCAGTGACTTCTTAATATCCTTTATATCTTTAGCCATATTTTCTTTCAATTCTTTGAATTCTAATTCTTTGAATTAGGAGAGTTATGTGAGTATCATTGATTTAGTTGTCTTAAATCTTGTATTTCTTCAGGATATTTGGCCTTTGGGCCATCTCTTCCTGTTTCCTAGTATGGCTTGTAATTTTTTGCTGCTGTCTAGGCATCTGAATATGTTGGTGAATTTACTCTCATGGTCAATTTCCCTCTCTTGCCTAATGTTTTTTTGCACAGCATTAAAAAAATTTTTTTTTCAGCTTATTCTAAGTCTTTAAAATTGCCCAGCTTAAGTTATCAAAATTGGTATAGGGACTCACTAATGGGGCCCAGATTTTCTCCCAGGGGCCTTAAGAGAGATCTAAAAGCAATTTTTCTCTGTGCGGTTTTCTGACTGGCCAGCAGATGGTGCTCGTCAGTGAACCTTTCCAAGGAGGTATTTCCTTCAACCTTCGTTTTCCAGTGTTTCTGGTCTGGCCAGAGCCGAGACTCAAAGAGGGCTCTGCTGGCCAAATTCACTGAAGAGAAGCCCTCCGACTCACCCTCCCTCTTCCCTTGTAAAAGCTGACAGGGAGGAAGTTGTCTGTTCATCTCTCACTCTCAGCTGTAGTGAGCTGGGGGTTTTATGCTGGTTTAATGTCTTAATGTCTTGAGGGTGGGGGATGGAGCCCTTCCCGACCGCCATGGGAGTTTGGTAACTCATGTTTGTTGTTTCGAGTTCTTCGTCTCTCTGTCTTTCACCCTCCCTGGGAGTTGTGCAGCACTGTCCTGGTCTGCTGAACCCCAAAGCAGGGCCTTCAGACAGCTTTTGGCCCTTTCTCTGTTGTTTTTGTGACAGAGTTGAGTCCTGCCTGCCTACTCCAATGCCATCTTCCTAGAACTCCCATCAATAATTTCAACTGATTTTCAACAAGGATGCCAAGGCCTCCAATGGGGGTAAGAATAGTGTTTTCAACAAGTGGTGCTGGGATAACTGGATATCCACATTTTAAAAAATGAACTTGAATAGCTCAGAGCAACTCACAGAAGTTATGAGTTACTAAGTGCCAGACTTTGTTTTAGTTGTCAGGGAGCAGAGATGAATAAAGCACAGTCATACCCTATCTCACACCGTATACAAAAATTAATTCAAAATGGAATAAAGCCCTAACTATAAGAGCTAAATATCTAAAAGTCTTAGAAGAAAACATAGGAGTAAATCTTCATGACCTTGGGTTTGGTAATGGATTCTTAGATATGACACCAAAAGCACAAGCAACAAAAGAAAAAATGGATAAATTAGACTTCATTAAATGAAAAACTTTTGTACATTAAAGGGCATTACCAAGAAATGAAAAGACAACCTACATAAAGGGAGAAAGTATTTGCAACTCATTTGCTCTAGTTTGGAACTGTATGTATTCCAGAAAAACAGGTTCCTAAAGTTAATCTATTCCTGTGGGTATGGACTCATTTTGAGTAGGACCTTTTCATGAGGTTACTTCAGTTAAAGTATGACCCACCTTAATCGGGATGGATCTTAATTCTATTACTGGAGTCCTTTATAAGTGGAATGAATTCAAACATGAGAGAGAGAAAGCCACAGAAGACAAGCCAAAATCAGTGAAACCCAAAAGAGAATGGAGAGACCAGCAAACACCACTCTGTCCCTTGCCATTTGACAGAGGATTGCTAGCAGCCTGTCTTCAGGAAGAAAGCATCGCCTTGACAATGCCTTGATTTGGACATTTTCCTGGTTTCAAAACCACGAGCATTGTTTAACCTGATCCATTTTATGGTATTTGCTTTGAGCAACCTAGGAAACTAAAACATCATTTATCTGATAGGAGCTGGTATCCAGAATATCTAAAGAACTCTTACAACAAATAACCCAATTAAAATGGATAAAGGATCTGAATAATATTTCTCCAGAGAAAATGTACAAATGGCCAATAAGCACATGAAAGATGCTCAATGTCTTCAGTTATTAGGGAAATGCAAATTAAAACTACAATGAGATACCAATTCACACTGACTATGATGGCTATAAAAAAGAATAACAAGTATTGATGAGGATAGGGGGTAGTTGGAATCCTCATACTTTGATGTTGGGAATGTAAAATGGTGCAGCCACTTGGGAACACAGTCTGGTGGTCCCTGAAAATGTTAAACATAGAGTTACCATTTAACCCAGCAATTCCAACCCTAGAAATATACTCAGGAGAAATGAAAGACTATATTTATGCAAAAACATGTACATGAATATTCATAGCAGCATTATTCATTATAGTCAAAAGTGGAATAACCCAAAAGGTAGAAAAATCAACTGATGAATGGGTAAACAAATTGTGGTACATCCATAAATGGAATGTTACTTGGTCATGAAAAAGAATGAAGTACTGATTCATGCTACAACATGGATGAATCTTGAAAACGTTATGCTAAGTGAAAGGAACTAGACACAAAAGGCCATGTATTCTATGATTCCATTCATATGAAATGTCTAGAATGGACAAGTCTATGGAGAAAGAAAGTGTTTGCCTAAGGCTGATGGTGGGGAATGAGGAGGATGGGGGAGATTAGGGTGATAGCGAAAGGGTACTGGGTTTCTCTTTGGGGTGATGACACATTCTAAAATTGATTGTGGTAACGGTTACATAACTCTGTGAATATAATAAAAACCATAAAATTGTACACTTTAAATTGATGAATTGCATAGTATGTGAATTATATCTCAATAAAGCTGTTACCAAGAGAAAAATAATCTAAGGAGAGTTCAAGATTTTTTGCAGTTCTTTTTGTCTTTAGATTGAGGGTGTAAAATCAAAGTATTGTGTTCTGTTTTTTCTTCTGCAGTTTGAAGTATAGTTAATCGCTGTTAGTTGTGGCTTATGTTCAATTTTAGGGCTTTTTTCCTATCCTTACCCTTGTTAATTTAATTTTTTTTTATTAGAGCAATTCTAGATTTATAGAAAAATCATGCAGAAAGTAAAGAGTTCCTATATAATCCTGTCTCACAGGCAATATTTTCCTTATTAACGTTTTAATAAGTTAATTAAACTTATTAATTAGTGTGGTACTTTTGTTAGAATTGATGAAACAATATCATTATAATTACGCTATTAACATTGGCCCACTGTTTACAATAGGGTCACTCTTTCTGTTGCATAGTTCTATGGTTTTTTGTGTGGTAACTTACATACAACCAAAATTTCCTTTTATCTCCCTTTTCAAATATACAATTCAGTAGTGTTAATTATTTTTAAAAATTATGCCTCCATCATCATCATCCTTGCCAAAACTTTTCCATCACTCCAAACAGAAACTCTATACCAATTAAACATTAAGTCCCCATTCCCCTTCCTCACCTGGCCTCTGGTGACCTATATTCTAGTATTATAATTTGCATACTCCACTTTTTTCATATAAGTAAGATCATATAGTATTTGCCCTTTTGTGTCTGGCTTATTTCACTCAACTTGACGTCTTCAAGGTTCATCTATTAGTATTATCAGAACTTCATCCTTTTTTACAGCCAAATAATACTGCATCGTATGTATATACCACATTTTGTTTATCCTTTTCTCTATAGATAGACACTTGGGTTGCTTCCACCTTTTGGCAATTGTGAATAATGCCACTGTGAACATCGTGCAAATATCTGTTTTTGTCCCTGCTTTCAGTTCTTTTGGATATCTACCTAGAAGTAGATTGCCAGGACATATGGTAATTCTATACTTAACTTTCTGACTATGTTAATTTAATTTTAAAAAGATATTTTAAACATGAAATTAATCCCCAAAGTCAAAGAAATACAGAATGCAAGATTCATTTTTGTTGATGTATGGAATTGTTGTTCATCCTTTATAGCATTTCATTTTATAACTATCACCAATATTTATCCATTCTATAGTTGACAGACATTTGAGGTCTTTCAGATCAATGACATTCGAAACATTCTTGACATGTTTGTTGGTACATATGTACAAGAATTTCTCTAGAGTAAATCTCTATGTATGCATGTATATATCCATTTGGTTCCGTTTATCTGGCAAACCCTGACCAATACAAAACTGATGTTGTATCCTCAGTGCATTAAATCATATACACAATGTCAGTATGTTCTATTTATTCATGGTGTTGTTAACTTTGATCACTTGGCTAAGGTAGTATCTGCCAGGTTTCTCCACTCTAACGTTACTATTTTTCCCTTTGTAATTAATAACTATCTTGTAGGGAGATACTTTAAGACTATGCAAATGCTTACATCCTTTTTCTCAACATAATTTTGTCCATTAATTTTAATATGCATCTGCCTGCATTGGTTATTACTATAGTGTTTGCCTTGCAGTAATTTTCTATTTCCATCATTCCTTCTATATTTATTAATTGAAACACTACTATTAGGAAGCTCGGTGTCTTCTCCCCAATTTACTTAATTAATCAATTATTGATTTATAACAATAGGGATATTTATTTTATGTCATTGATTACAAACAAGTACTGTCATTATTTCTTCGCCAAAATTGTCACAGTTTTGAATATTTAGAACTCATTCAGATTGGCTTGTGGGTCCTTTTTACATGCCTTCATCATATTTTGAACACTTCTTTACTTTCTGACACTATAAGATGTGTCAGGCTCGTCTTGTATTCTCATTGTCTCAGCCCTGCAATCAACAACCTCTACTTTTATTGGAGAATGGTATTTAGATTTGGGCACTAGGTATACTCATTGCTACTAGGGTGTCATTGCTTCTAAGCCCTCTCAGAAGAAAAAACTAGGAAATACATGTATGTATACTAACACATGTACACATATAATTATATTTGTTTCTACATTTATCCATCTATTTATATATATGTTTATATGTATATGTATGTGTGTGTGTGTGTGTATGTGTATATATATATGTAAAACCATGCATTCATACTGATACCTCAGATTCCCATTTAGCAGCACAGGGTTCATTCTAATATTCCCCCTTTCCTTATTATAACTTTATTCTCCAACAACAAGAAACCTGGCTCTCATTATGCACCAGATATTTGTTCAATCCTAATATACAACATAAAGTCATTTCAGAATTGCTAAACTATGTCCTGTGAACAAAAAAATTATGAACTTAAGAACATTCCTCTTATACAGTTCTTTTTATCTTTAGCCTTAGAGTATACAGTCAACATACTGTTTTCTAAAGTTCCTTAGGCTAGTTCTTTTCTTCCCAACATCCTTCAGTGTAGTTATGTTATTCATCTGTAATATAGTTAGGTTCTATTTTTTTTTACTGTTTGTAATTCCATTTTTAGTACCCCCATTTCTTGGTTGAATAATTATTTATTTATTTTGGAGAATATGAAATATTACCATGGTTCTAAGAGACAGCTATACAAAAATGTTACACTTAGAGGAGTGTCACTTATCCTTACTATCCTATTTCCATTTTCCCATTGTTTCCACCCTATTCCCACGTATTTCCTATAGGTAACCAATCTCATTGGTTTCTGGTTTATCCTTCCTATATTTCTTTTTGCAGAAATGAGTAGAAACATGTATTTGTTTTAAACATCCCCTTATTTCTTACAGAAAGGACACACTGTACTTTTTTTCATTTAACAATGAATTCTGGAAATTAATCCATAGTTCAGAAAGATCTTCCATATTGTTTTTACAGCTGCATGGTATTCCATTGTATAGCTCTACAATAGTGTATTCAACTGCTCTCCTATGTATGGGCATTTAGTTTGTTTCCAGTATTTTGCAATTACAAACAATGCTGCAATAAATAACCTTGTGCATATGTATTTTCACACCTTTGGAGGTATTTTTCAGAATAGTTTAAGCTAATTGTTATTTTTTAAAATTTTGTTTTCTAGCAATGTCCACTGAGAGGAACAGTGACACTCCAGCTAGCAATGATCACAACTGGCATCCAGACCTTGGTTTCTAAATTCCTTTTCTCATTAAAAGGAGCCAGAGTTTCATGAAGAAATGGCTAATTCTAGTTCTAAGGCAGGGAAAGTACAAGAGAAACCCGAAACATTTTCTTTTCTTTTTTTTTTAAAAAAGATTTATTTATTGCCCACCCCCCACCCCACCCCCACCCCCTGGTGTTTTGTGCTCGCTGTCTGCTCTCTGTGTTCTTCTGTGTCTGTTTGTCTTCTCTTTAGGCGGCACCAGGAACCAATCCTGGGACCTTCCAGAGTGGGAGAGAGGCATTCAATCTTTTGCATCACCTCAGCTCCCTGGTCTGCTGCATCTCTTATTGTCTCTCCTCTCTGTCTCTTTTTGTTGTGTCATCTTTCTGCGCCAGCCCTCCACATGGGCCTGCACTCCATGAGGGCCAGCACACTGTGCAGGCCAGATTGCCTTTCACCAGGAGGCCCCAAGAATTGAACCCTGGACCTCCTACATGGTAGACGGGAGCCCAATTGCTTGAGCCACATCTGTTTCCCTGAAACATTTTCTTATACCGGAAAACAAGGAAGTGTTCAAAGACAAATAGGGGCAAGACAAGGACACAAGAGCTGACTTGAAGTGGCTCCCATCAGCCAAATTTGGGACAATATAACCATCAGAATGAATAAGGATCTTAATAGCTAATAACACAATTTTTTTTTAGATTCCACAAATCCATAGTGATAAACAAACAAACAAAAGTCAGGGAGGGAATGCCAGCTAATAAATGTAAAATAAGTGATATAATTATAAAAATCACCATTTGAAAATCACTAAGGTAAAATTGATTCAGGCAAGTATATCAATGAGTGCTAAAACCACTGGTAAAGGGTTCTTGGACAGGATATTCACAGAGTCTCAGAGTATCACCCTGCAGATTACTTATTACTTATAAAAGGAAAGAGATTTTTTAAAAATTAATTTCTTTTCCAACTATGAATAGATAGTGAATTGTGTTTTTAAACTTTTTTTCTGGAATCTACTGTTTTTAAATGAGATCATCTAGAAATTTGAATTGAGAATTATAGTAAAGAAATACAAGAAGAATAGCAGAGTATACTTCTTTTTATTCTATCAACTTCACTAGGGTGAAATAATTTCTCTTTTCCTATGTTGCTTCATTGTTGATTGAGAATGCAGCTATTGAACACAGCCCCATTTAAAACCATAATGTAAATTTCAGTAACGCTTCACTGTTCACAATTTTGAGGTCACTAGAACCATTAACTGAAATGTGTTTGCATAAGACTTGGCAGTGGTGAGTGAGTTGGTTTGGGTTTTGGATATGTTGATTTTGAAGTGCCAGTAAGAAAACAAAGTGGAAACAACTTCAGGCAGTTATAAATTCAGCTCAAGCATGATTATTCCCCCTCCTTAAAAGAGCCTAAGATTAGAAATATAGATTTGGGAATCATCAGCAGAGAGGTCATGTGTGAATCAATAGGAAAAATAATGTTGAGAAAGTGTAGAATGAGGAGTTGTTTAGGATGAGGACTAAGCAGAGACCATGGATCTGGTAATTAAGAGGCTAGCAGTGATTGCCCGGGGGAACTGATCAGTAAAGTATGTGGGCCACAACCAAGTGGCGAAAACTCTGAATGAGAAGGTGAGAAATGGGGTGATGGTATCTTGAGGGTCAAGTAGCATGGAGGGACAGTGTTTCTAGGATACTGAAAACAACTAAGTTTGAAGGCACAGAGGAAAAAGCCAGTGGAAAAGAAGATATTAAACACACGTTTTAAAATTATTTATTGCCTTTTACTTTCATTCAAAATTGTCTGCAACCTTTGTGCCTGCCAAGGCCCACCCAAACTATGTATGATTTTACTTCAAATATTTGCTATTGGCTGCAAATCTAGTGGAAAATTTTGCCCATTAGACATTGAATTAGTTATAGATTAAGATGAATCTCCAGCTTTCATTTATCTTGATCTTCTTGATTTAAATTTTGCTATCCTAGTCCTAAAAGACAGTCCTGTTCACTTTACAAATACAAAATTACATGACTCTTTACTAGCATGACCTTGCTTTTAAAATGGAAAGAAAAAAAAAAAAAAGTGGCGCCTGGTAGATAAATGTAGATTATTTTAACCTCTTTGGCTATATAAATGTTGCAGCATGTGTAATTCTAGGAAACCGGTATTTGAATATCCACAATACAGTTCATTGTTTTATATGTTTCTGTGACTAGATAATGCTGTTAAATTCTTTGAGAGAGTAAGAGGGGGTGCTGTTTATTTGTATGTATATTTTCCAGTGAAAATGTTGCAGTACATCGTCTGTCACTGTCTTCACTCTCTGGGGGTGGGCTGAAGTAGGGAGGGTGTGACGCTGGTATTTGTGTGAACTCGGGCTTGTGATGCTGAGCTTGGTTCATCCGCTTTCTCCTCCCTTTTCCTCCCCACTCCTTCCCACCAGCGCCACAGCAACATCCTCAGAGTCTGAGGGAACTGCGCCCAGCGCGGGCACAGAGCCTTCCACCGCCAGCAACCTGCGGCCGGGGAGAAGACAGCGAGCGCAGTGACAGCGCCTCAGCAGCACCAGTCCCCGGACCACCATGGCCAAGAACCGCAGGGACAGAAACAGCTGGTGTGAGTAGCAAATTGTAACTTCTGTAGCCCGCTCGGGGACTGGCCCTCTGCTTTCTGCTTCTGGAGACAGGGAGGGCCAAAGCTGCTCGGCGCCACCGTCCAGGGCTGGGAGACAGGCTGTTGCCGGGCTGCTTTCTGTTGAGCCGGAGGAACCATGGCCGAGCGGTACCCGCATTACCAGAATCTCTCTGCCTAGGCGATGACTGCAGTTTAGCGCAGGCCGGAGCTTCCAGGTTCTTCTCCCTCCACCCGAAGCCGGTCTCCCAGCATTTGGACAGCACCCACCTATCGCCTTCGGGGGACTCGGGTTCCCCTTTAGCGATAGCTTGGAAGAAAGATGAGGGTGGGCAGGGAGCTGTTATTACCCAGCCGAGAAGGGCATGGAGTCAGGGATCTCGAGCCGGCGGACCGTCCCCCCACCCCCACCCTCACCCTCACCCTCACCCCCTTTTTCCCAGGAGCTGAGAGCTCGCCCGCCCCGCAGGGCGAGGGCTCCCGGTGGGCGGGCTGCGCTCTGGAACAATGAGGCGGAGCATGTTTGGAGAAGAGCAGAGCAATCGGCAAAGGCGGCACCGGCTTGGGAGTTCCCTGAGTGCTGTAGTATTTATTTTAATTTGGGGATTGGGTGGGGAATTTGAGAGGGGGAGCAAAGTTATGGTTTCCAGACTTCTGCCCCACCCAACCTGGTACCCCACTCAGACCAGTCCTAAGGGGCGGCTTTGTTCTCTGATTTTACCTTTTGGATATACTGGGCTCATGATTCAGCACCAGGCCGAGGGGAGGGGGAAGGAGAGTCTAGGCCCTGTGGGTTCACGCCGCGAGTGGGTGGGCGGCGCTCACGCAGCAAAGAAGAGCGAGCCAGCGCAGTGATGCGGGAGAATCGCGGCCCCGCCCGCTCTGCTGCTCCAGAACTGGTTCATGAGGATTAGTGTGGGCAGGTTGGATGTCTTTCTCCGCCTTCGGTTCCCGGTTTCTTCCAGTAACAGTGCTAAACTCAACAGCATCTTAGGACCTAAAGCCCTCCTGGGCATTTTATTATCTGGATCAAAGCGGGCCTCAAGCTGTTGTGGCTCGGTAGGTAGAGAAATGTTTTGTTCATTACCATTGAATTATTGTTTGGAAAGTTTGCACCTGCTAAAATAGGTGTTTGGAGCTGCTTGATTCTTTTCCGTCTGTCAATGAGATCTCTTCTATAACTATGCATCTGATCAAGAGGCATAAGTTTACATTTTAATTGGTTATTTTGGGTTGCTTTTATCAAAAGACTGTATTCAGAGATCATCGAAGGTTTGTGGTAGATGTGGAGAGTTGGAGCAGGAAGGTATGTCAGTTGTCTGAGCTTAAGAGAAAGAGTTCCCTTTTCTGAAATCACTGAATCCAAATTTTAGTAGATGTGACTACTGCAATAAAGCCGTTTTCTTTGCTTCTTCTGAAATTTGGGTAAGCATTTTCAGAGTATCTCCTTTCTAATTCTTTGGCCTCCAGAATAGGAATTTTTTTAACTCATTGTGGTGTCTATATTCAAATAAGATTTGGTCTTGATCTCTGTTGATTGTTGTCTCCACTCCTAAGAGAAAGGGATGTTGAAATTAATTCTGAAAGTCCTCAGAATAATAAAACTTTTTTCTTCTTCGTGAGCTTTGAATCATTATTCCTCACGATTTCCTTTGGTTACAGGTTTCTTATGGAGTGAAGTTTTTTTCCCTTAGGGTATTGGTTCTCAAATGGGAATTGCATCAAAATCATATTGAGAGGTTATTAGAAATGCATATTCCTGCTTCTTCCATTAGGGCTTCTGAATCAATAGATCTGAAATGGGACCCAGGAATCTGCCCTTTATTTAGTATTTTCGGTGATTCGGAAGTAGATGGTCTTTGGATGTTACTTTGAGAAACACTATCTTAGGTTACTTAAATTTGATGGAAATATATCCCAGATAGTTTATCCAAAAGTCATCAGAAGTCTTTCAACTCAAGTGATGGATTAGGAAAAGAAATGCTAGAGTCCTATGTGTTCACTGGAAATTGCCACAGAAATAGTGGAATTTTGAAGTCCTATTTTGATGTTCTGTGGAAATGCTTTGGTACTCAGATTTTTCTTTGCAGTATATATGATATAAATACTTAGAAAATGTACATGGAGTAGGAGTTATGGCAGAGATGGTAACATGTCTGTCTTGAGTCCATTTTATCACTAGCGCCTAGTACAATGCCTAACACTTATCAAGTGTTTAATTGCGCTAACATCCTTTGAGATGGGTACTGTTATTCTCATTTTACATATTAAATTGTGGAGCTAATAAATGATAGAGCCAGGATTCAAACTCTGAAAGTTTGACTTCAGATTCCTTTATCTTCACTTCTATGCTACACAGCCTCTTTGTTGAATGGGTAATATTACAGTTTTCAAGGCACATTTACCTATATTATTATGTTTGATCTTCACCATTTTAAGTTGTAGGACATATTATTCCCTATTTTGAAAAACTTGAGTCTCAGGTTTTTGATTTGGCGAAAGTTGCATATTTAGTAAAGTAGAAAACTGGGATTCCAACCTGTTTTTTTCTAATTTATTTTCTATAACATAATGCTTTGGAATCTTTTTTATAAGAAAATGATTGGGTTGTGAGAGTGATGGGGAAAATAGGTCCTCTTAGAAACCAGAGGCCTCTGATGAGAAAAAGCTCAGATCATATAGTAGAAAATGATGGTGAACTGACCTTATCATCTAGGTAAGTAAATATTTTTCAGGAAAGCTATAAAGAAAAAGACAAAGGCAAAGTTAGACTAGCCAGAATTAGAAAATATAGTGATTCCCAAGAAAAGGAAAAGAAAGATATTTGCAAGATTTATACAGTAGCCTAAAATTCAGATAAGGACCTTTTAAGGCCATTTAACAGGTATTGGTTTTATCTGAGTGGCCAGAGACTAGATCCTGAAGGGACCATAGAAGCTAGAAAGCAGAAAATCGCTGGTGACCACCAAGGTTGGGAAGTGTTTGAGGTTCATACCCAGAGATACAACTGCAAAGCAGTTGCACTATTAGTGGAACTGAGAATCTCACCAGTCCTGAGTGCTGTGTCTAAATCTACACTTAACTAGAAGTTTGAATAAATTTAAGCTTTTAATAATCAACTCTTCAAAGGTAGGCATTGCTATCCATATTTTAATATATGAGGAATCTGAGACTCAGAGAGCATAAGTAACTTGCCAGAGGTATCATAATTTCTAAGTTATAGATCTAAGACTTAAATTCAGGCTGTTTGCCTCCACAGTTCATGTGATGAGGACCAAGAACTGGGACAGTATGCCAAAAGGTGTAGCAACAAGCCTATCTAGGATTAAGCTGGTATGAGAAATCAATGCTCTGTAAACTTGATCACCTTGGACTAGAAAAGTAGGCAAAGAATGTGCTAGTGTGGAAAATAAAGGGAACAGATGAGTATCAGAGACAGTAGCCCAGAAAGCAAGGTCTTTCATTGCTGGGTTAGGACTTATGTACTCTGAGAGACAAAGAAAAAGTGCTTTCCCCACATACAGATACACACTTTTCTGTTCTTGTTCATTGAAGTTGCTTAAAAAGTTGGGATACCACATGGAAATTTGAGTTTCCTATAATGTAACAAAAACTGACAGTTTAACATTGCTTTAGAGAAATAGTTTTTGCATTAAGCTAGCAGTTTTGCCTGCCTTTCTAAATTTTTAAATCTATTTTAGCTTCACAGTAAGTGTAGGAAGTGTCCATTTGTTGAAAGGGTATTTTTGTTATTTTTATTTTTATTTTTTGAGGTGCTGGGGCCAGAGATTGAACCCAGGACCTCATATATGGGAAGCCAGCGCTCAACCACTGAGCCACATCAGCTCTCCTGAGCTGGCCATTTTGTTTGGTTTCTTGGCTTATTGTTTGTTTGTTTGTTTGTTTTTAGGAGGCACCGGGGACTGAACCTGGGGCCTCCCATGTGGGAAGCAGGCACTCAATTGCTTGAGCTACATCCATTCCCATGCTGTTTTTGTTTTTCTGAGGAAAGAGTAAAAACTATTTTGAGTGTAGTAGAGTTACCTCTTGATATTCTTTCTTTTTTAATGGGCAGTATTCTATTTTTCTTAAAGTGATATTAGTTGCCCCTTTCTACTTACTGCATTTTCTAAATGTCCCTCTTCCTCTAAATAAAATTTCTACGGTGTCATATATGTGATTCCTCTGCAGACTTCCCTCCCGTGTTGTTTTCTCATTTTAATTTGCCTTCCATCTATCTTTTTCAAAATACATTTTTCCTATGGATATATATTTTTAATACTGAGCATCTGCTTAAACTGTCATGATGACTTCTGGATAACACCTTTGCTCCATTTCAATCTCTGCAACCTTTGTTTTCTTTAGAACCAGTGGTTAGACTGTGATCATCAAGAAAATGATCATCTGTGATCATTAAGAAAATGATCCACTGTGAGATACTTCTAGTCACAAAGAGTTGGGGTGTCTTTAAATTTGGAGGTCTTTCCTCTTCTACATAAAAATATTTATGAAATGTATACAAAAAAGTACATAAAATGTATATGTTCCCTTGGGATCCGGTAGAGAACATGGCCGTGAGACCCTGCCAGGGAAACCTCCTGAGGGAAAGCTGCTACTAAGAACAAAGCAAGAAAGACCCCATCGAGACCCTGGCCACGAGTTTGCATTTGGAACTCTTTCTGGGGTCAAAGGGAAGCTCCGGATGTAACTCTACACAGACCTCCCCATTGATCCCTAATAACTCCAAACAAAAGGCCTCATCATTGGCCCCCTGAGAGCTAACAGGTGAGACAAGGAATCGGAACAGCAAACAGCTGGGGCCCCTCGCCAACATTAAGAAAGGGGAGGAAGAAAGTTCTTAAGACCTAACCTGGGACCACACATGCATGTCTCACCCTGTATAGCACAGCCCTCACCCATGCTCTTTTCTCCTTTCTTAGTTTCTTAATAAACTCTTTACTCCCTTGCCTAAAACAAACAAACAAAACTAACAAACAAAAACATACATGTTCGGTTTAAAAAAAGAATAATGATAAACTCCTGTATCTCTACCACAGCTGAAGAAATATAACTTTACAAGTATTTTGGCACTCCTTGTGTGTCCTTCCTTAATGGCAACCCTTCCTTACTCCCTTCCAAAAATAAACACTTTCCTTAACTCAGTGTTTCTCATTTCCCTGATCGTTTTTATAGTTTTACTATATATATTCTTAAATAATCCATTATATAGATTTCTATTTTTAAAAAACCTAGGAGGAATTTAGAATATGCATGTTTTCACAAAGTATTTTGTTCACTCATCATCCTTACCCACACAGTATTATAATAGTGCGAAATGATATCTCATGTTTTAAATCTGTATTTTCCTGATTACCAGTGAGGTGTGAACATATTTTTATATATTTACTTGTAATTTCCTATTTCTTTCTCTTTGTCTGTTTTTCCTTTGGCCATCTTTTCTTAATGAATTCTTTGCATATTTTGCATAAGTCCTTTGTTGATTATTTGTGAAACAGACATTAATTGCCAATTTGTGACATGACTTTGCTCTCTTTATGGTATAGTTTAATGAACCAAAGTTCATATATAAATGTAGTCATTTGATTCAGTATTTTCCTTCATAGATTGTACTCTTTGTATCTTAAGAAATCTTACCCTATCTCAAAGTTATAAAATATTCTCCTATACTATTGGAATTTAAAGTTTTGCGCTTCATTTTAAGTTCTGAATCCATTTAGATTTTATTTTTATGGATAGGGTGATGTAGAAATCCTTTTTAATTTTTTTTCCATGTGGATAACCAGGTGTCCCAGACCCACTAATTATTTTTTTAAAGATTTATCTCTCCCCTCCCCACCCCACCCCCATTGTTTTGCACTCGTTGCCTGTTCTGTGTGTTCTTCTGTGTCTGCTTGTCTTCTCTTTAGGCGGCACCAGGAACCAATCCTGGGACCTTCCGGAATGGGAGAAAAGCACTCAATCTCTTGCGCCACCTCAGCTCCCTGGTCTGCTGTGTCTCTTAGTGTCTCTTTGCTGTGTCTCTTTTTGTTGCTACATCTTGATGCACCAGCTCTTCTGCGTGGGCCAGCACTCCGCGTGGGCCGGCTCTCCACTCAGGTCAGCTCGCTGTGCAGGCCAGCTTGCCTTTCACCAGGAGGCCCTGGGAAACCCAGGACCTCCTATATGGTATATGGGAGCCCAGTCGCTTGAGCCACATCTGTTTCCCCCAGACCCATTATTGAATAATCCACCCTTTCCCCATTGATCTCTAAATATCATATATTATTTCTGAATATGTGTAGGTCTTCTTCTGGGCTCCTTATTCTATTACAGTGCTATTTTTCTATCCCTATGACAATATCACTCAGTTTTAATGACTATAGTTTCATAATGTCCTTATACATGATAGGCAAATTTTTCTCATTGTGTTCTTCTTCAGAGATAACCTGAACTATTCTTTATTTTTGCAATTTTGCTCTTCTATAAAATTTTAGAATTAGATTGTCAAGATCTTTGAAAAAGCCTGTTGGTAAATTTTAAATTGAAATTGTATCCAATCTATAGATTAATTTGAGAGAATCAGGAAATTTACTGTATTGAATATTCCTATTCATGTACATGGTATAGCCCTTCATTTATTTAGGCCTCATTTTTTTTATGCCTTTCCATAGAGTTTGAAAAATTCTCCTTGAAGGGCTTGCACATTTTTTGTTAGATTTATGTCTAGGTTCCTTACATTTCTGTTGCCATGATTTTCCCTATAATTTTTTTTAGTATTGTTATTAATAGAATATAAAAATGCAATAGACTTTTACAGATTTATCTTATATCTAGCAACATTGCAAAACTCTCCTATTAATTCTTTTTTTTTTTTTTTTTTGAGGTACTGGGGCTGGGGATTGAACCTGGGACCTCATATGTGGGGAGCCAGCATTCAGCCACTGAGCCACATCGGCTTCCTATGAATTCTAATAAATGGCCTTTTGATTTTTTTTAGGTTTTTCTGTGTAAGGAAACATATCACCTACAGTAATGACAGCTTTGGCTTTGTTCATTCCTTTTGAATCTTATCTTCTATTTCTTTTTCTTGTCTTCATCAGATTAAGAATGTTCTCCTTTATTCTTGTGTAATAGTTTTTTTTTAATCGTCACTTGTTATTGAATTCTAATGAATGTTTTCTATACTTATTGAAAATAATCATACAGTTTTTCTTCTTTAATCTGTTAATATGTTTAATTACATTAATAGATCTTCTGTGTTGAAGTGAACTTGCATTCTTGGAATAAACCCAAGCTAGACATGCTGAATTATCTTTCTTTATACATTGCTGCATTTGTTTGCTAATCTTTTGTTTATTATTTCTGCAAGCCTGCTTACAACTAAATTTCCTTACAACTAATACTTTCCTTGTCTAACTTTGGTATCAAGGTCATATAGCTTTATAAAATGAGTGGGAGATAGTTCTTTTTATTTTCTGGAAAAGTTTAGGTAAATTAGAATGATCTAGTTTGGGGAAATAGTCTATTAAACCATCTGGATCCACTGTTTTCTTTATAGGATGATTTTGAACTCTTGATTCAATGTCTACATTGGTTATGGAACAATTAAGTGTTTCTATTTCTTCTTGGGTTAGTTTTGCCAATTTAAGCTTTTCTTGTTATCTGTCCATTTTATCAAATTGGCATAAAGTTGTTTTTAATTTTCTGTTATTTTCTCTGCTTAATTTTATTCATGTCTTCTTTGTTTTATCTTTTATTGTTTATACTCATAAACAATAAAAGATAAAAAAACAATAAACGATTTTAAAAATTGATGAACAAATATTGAAACATTGCTTCTAGCCATAGTCTATGGTTTACATTATGGTTTACACTTTGCACCATACAATTTTATAGGTTTTGACAAAATGTATAATGACCTATATCCGTCATTGCAATCATACAGAACAATTCCAGTATCTCAAAAATGCCCCCATGTTCCACCTTTTCTTCCCTCTCCCTTCCCTTAGAATCTCTGGTGACCACTATCTTTATATCAAGGTTACAAGTTCTTCCCTTACTAGAATAGTAATAAGTCTGCTTTGGTCCATAGTTGCATTCCCCTGTTATATTTTTAATTCCTCAAACTTGAGGGTTTGGGGATGGTGACTCCTGCTCTGCTTCAGATTGAGACGGGCCTTAGATCCTTTGCAGCACATGGATGGAACTGTCTTGCTTACTGTTGTAGATACTATCTGTTTTTGGGATGGGCGTTGTCCATCATCATCGTTTTGTTGCCTGTCCTTGGCGAGTCCGATGAACTGGAAAGTAGGTATTGGCTGCAGCTCTACTGAGATTCAGGGCTCAACCAGCGTATGACAGACCAGAGATTTAAGTCTCTAGAACATTTATTTAATGGGTATAGTGCTGATTATAGTTCAAATAAAAGGGGCAGAAGAACCATGTGTAGGGAAATTATAAATGAATCTAACTCTGATACATTGGTGAGATAGGTTAACATATATTCCATAGTAAAGCCCACCAATGGGGCTTTGATTTCCTGGGGTTATCTGCCCTGACTATAGTGTCCATATGTCTCTAGGGCCCTTAGGAGCACCCTTGCTTGAGGCTTTGTTTACTGTGGCAGTCAGTGAGATCCTCTTAAGATGTGAATAAGCGTAACCTCTGGAATGACCTCTCGACTCACTTTGAAATCTCTTAGCTGTAAAAACTCATATGTATTTAATATTCTCCCCTTTTGGTAAAGGCCTTTTTCCAAATGCACTGCTAGTTTGTGCTTGGTAATAATCCCTCAGTGCCAGGGAGGCCCATCCCTGGGAGTCATGTTCAAATCCTGGGGGAAAGGCAGTGAGCTTTTATGCTGAGTTTGGCTTAGAGAGAGGCCACATTTGAGTAACAGGGGGATTTTCAGGAGGTAACTGGCAATAGATATTACTAGGCTAAGTTTTAATTTTATAAGACTAAGGTTCATAAGTTCAAGCATTAATATCAAGACTGTTGTATTGTCTGTCCCCTTTCACTAGGCACTGCCTTTACTCTAGAGATTCTTGCCACTCTATTAAAGAATGTAGCAGGACTCCCCAGGATGGGAATTTAATATTTTGTTGGTTATTGTGTAGGTCTGAGTTTATTCTTTATTCTCTTTCTAATTTAAAAAGTTGGATATTGAGCTCATTAATTTTCAGATTTTCTTCATTTTCTAATATATGCATTTGTCTATAGATTTTTTTTAGAAATCAATTTGCTGTATTCTATATATGTTAATATGTAGTAGATTCATTATCATTCAGTTTTAAGTATCCTAAATGACCACAATGATTTCTTCCTTTACCTGTAAATATTTAAAAAGTATGTGTTTTTATAAGTTATATTTTTATAATTGATTTCATACTTGATTATGTTCTGGTCACAGTATATGTTGTATAACAACATCACTTTCTTTGGTGATGGAAATGTTATATATCTGCACTGTCCAGTAAGGTAGCCACAATATGGTAGATGGCTATTGAGCACTTGAAATGTGGCTAGTGTGCCTGAAGAACCAAATTCTTAATTTTTTTCACTTTAATTAATTTAAAATTTAATTACCATACATGACTCGTGGCTACCATATTGGGCAACTCATGCTTATAGAATATCCAGGCTTTGAACTTTGTTGAAACTTGCTTTATGTCCTAGTATAGTTTTTAAATTTATAAATATTCCATGTAGGCTTGAAAAGCATTTTATGTTCTCTAATTTTTGATGCTGTGTGCTATATTTTTCCATTAGCTCAAACTTATTAAATGTATTGTTTATATCTTCCCTACCCTGATTTTTGGACTGCTTGATGTACCACATACTCATGTATGATAGATATTTTTAAATTCTGAGAGAGATATGTTTAAAAAATAGCTATCATATGGTGGTGGATTTTTCAACAACTTTTTGATGTTCTGTCAAACTTTGCTTTTATACACTTTTGAGCTAGGTCGTATGTGCATACAAATGTGGAATTGGTATATCTTCCTGATGAACTGAACCTTTTATTTTTATGTAGTGAACCTCTTTATCTTAAGTAATGATTTTTGCTCCAAAGTCTACTTTGTCTTATTAATAAAAATGTGTCATATTTCTTTTGCTAGTTTATTTCATGTGCCCACTAAACAGACATTTGGGGTGGCTGGAGAAGGAGTCAGACTGACATCCACAGGATGAGTCATATTGTCCACTTGATTATTGAGACCCTCCTCTTCAGCCTTTCAAAAGTCTGTCCATGTACTTCTTCCAGGTACCTGACAATCTGGCCAAAGTTTTGCTACTATGCATTAATTGGTATAGTTCTATCCCTTTGTCAGTGTCCTGCAAACCTCATGCCTGCTATTCTTTCACATATCTATCCATCCTGTTAAAAGACAATAAAGGCTTTTCCTTCATTCTATCTTGCAATATCACAAGTGCCTTTTATTGGCAAAATCTAAACCAGAACCCGGCAAAGAAGGAATTGTACGAATTGTAGTACAGAAGTTTACACACTTCTGGTCATTGCAATATAGAGAAGAGCTTGGAATGGTGGAGATAGGTCTGAGCATGAACAGAGTAGCCACTCATTTTCAGAATAGCTGATTCAAAGATGATTTAAGGACTAGACAATTCCTTAGAAACCAAGTACCTCTAAAACTTTCTTCATTGTCTTAGTTTGGCAGGCTGATATGACAAATTCCATACAATAGAGTGGCTTAAACAACAGTAATTTATTTGCTCACAGTTTTGAGACTAGAAGAGGTACAAAATCAAGATACCAGCAAGGCTTGCTTTCTCCCCAAAGACTGTAGCATCCAATGCTGGCTGGTAGCAATCCTTGGAATTCCTTGGCTTTGATCTCTGCTTCTCATTATATGGCAATGTCCTTTTCTTTCTCGTTTCTGTGATTTCCTGCTTATCTTTATAAAGCCTCCAGTAAACTGGATTAAGACCCACCTTCATTCATTCAACTAAAAATAACGTCTCCAAGAGATCCTATTTATAATGGGTTCACACCCACAGGGACTCAATTCAGATTAACAATGTGTTTGTTAGGGTACATAATTCAACCTACCACACTCAGTGACTATAAATACACTTACATTTATTTGTTTTCCTTGGTGGGAATTATACTTCCTGTATAATTCTTGTACTGATGCAAAGTACCAGAAATCTGTTGTCTTTTATAAAGGGTATTTATTTGGGGTAGAAGCTTACAGTTACAAGGCCCTAAAGAGTCCAGCTC
Organism: Cabassous unicinctus; assembly: GCA_029593785.1. Classification (NCBI taxonomy): domain Eukaryota; kingdom Metazoa; phylum Chordata; class Mammalia; order Cingulata; family Chlamyphoridae; genus Cabassous; species Cabassous unicinctus. The sequence continues at coordinate 1,029 of JAQZBX010043122.1, read as the reverse complement.
AAGGTACCATAGGAAGTAATTTCTCACCCAAAGTCTCTTCCCATGTGTTGACACAAGATGTCAGGTGACATCTGCAAGGGTTCAGCCTTCCTCTTTCCTCTTAAGACCCCATGGTCCCAGTTTCTTCCAGTCTTAGCTGTAGGCTGGCATAGGGCTCATCTCTCTTCTCAGGGCTCCTTTCTTTCCAGGCTCAGCTGCTCTGGTCTCTTCTCAAAGTCAGCTGTAAACTATCAGGCTCATCTGTCTTCCCAGGGCTCCAGCATTAAAACTAAGTTCTCTCCACTGCGCTGTTTTTTTTTTCTGTGTTCTCCTGTGTGTGAGTCTGTTTTATCAACCCACTGAGGGGGCAGGGACTCAACGCTGAGTCACACTCTAATGACATGGTTGAATCAAAGTCCTAATCTTAACATAATTTAATCAGACGTCTCAGTTGAATCTAATACAATCAAAGAGTTACCCCAGAGGAACATACTAGTTTACAATCATAATCAAATATCTCTTTTTGGAATTCATAAATAATATCAAACTGCCACACTTCCCCTCTGCTTTTTTTTCACTTAAAATATGTGAACATGTTTTCTTATGAGTAAGTATTTTTCTGTAACATGACTTCAAATGTCTGCATATTTTGCATAGTAAACCCATACCATAATTTATTTACATTATCTTGCTGTTAGGCATTTAGATAGCTTCCATTTTGTCACTATATAAATAATGCTGTAATGAACCTCTATATAGATAAATACATGTGCACGGTCTGAAAATTTCCTTAGGATAAATTCTTGCAAATGGAATTGTTTCATAAAAGAATATGTGTATTTTTCAATGTATTACAAGGTTTCCAATACTGAGTATATTTATATTTTGTAACCTTTGCCAGTTATTATAGTCAAAAAGGTTATCTCCTTTTAATTTGCATTTCTTTAATTGCTAATAAGACTGAACATTTTCCCATATCTCTATTAACCATTTGTATTTCTTCTTTTGTATCAGTTACTTATTTTTCTATTGATGTCTTTTTTTTTTTTT
>JAQZBX010043121.1:0-21776 GCA_029593785.1 Cabassous unicinctus | reverse complement strand
TCTCCTTTCTGGGCTGGTTAGGTGCCTGTCTCTGCCTACCCCCTAACTGACCTAGTTCCTTTCCCAGGGAGTTGTGGCAGCCTGCCTGATATGATCCCCCCTTCCCTCTGCCTAGGGCCATTTCTGTGCTGGCTGAGCTTACTTTTTTCCTGTCTGTTCTGCCAATCCAATATCCCCTCCACCTTATATTTCTCTATCTCTGAGTTTGCTGGGTGCCTGTCCCACAACTTTTTGCCCTTCAGGTCTTCCACAGATAGGTGTCTTTTAACCTCCACTTACTAGGCTGGATAAAGCTGAGATTCCAAGTGGGATCAGCTGGCTAAACTCACTGAAGAGAAACTACTCTTCACTCTGCCAGAACACTCTTCCTCCCAGAGGATGACCTTCTTGCCCCTCTAAGTCAGCTGCAGTGAGCCAGGGATTTTAACAAGGCTATTTGCCTAGAGTTTGGGGCATATGTGCCCTTCCCAGCTGCAGGGGCAAATAACACATGGTTTTTATTTGGCCTCTTTGTCTCTCTGTCCCTCTTCCTCCTGGATAATGTGTAGCACTCTTCTGGTCTGCAGATCCCCAAAGCAGCTCCCTTGGCTAGATTTTTGCCCTTACTCCATTGTTTTTGTGAGAGTTGATTCCTGACTACCAACTCTAATGCCATTTTCCCAGAAGTTCCTCATTCATTCTGGGATTATGGGGATCCCCTATATTTTCAATATAACATTTATGTAATCTAATGTTCCTTTAAAAATAAAAAAATAGTAATAAAAAAAATGTGGGTGATTACAATATACTGCACCACTTCCCCTGTCACGCTTTCTACCATGCACATATTTCATTGGTGTGGTACATTTGTTACAACTGAAGAAAACATATTAAAGCATTGCTACTAAGTATAGTCTATAGTTTACATTATGGTTTACATGTTGCACTGCAAAATTTTACTGGTTTTGACAAAATGTATTGCAGCTTGTATCCATCATTGCAATATCATGCAGAACAACTCCAATGTCCAAAAAATGCACCATGTTACACCTACTCTTCCTTCTCCTTCCCCTAAGAACCTCTGGTGAGTTCTGTCTTTATATTAATTTTACATGTTCTTCCATTACTAGAAAATAATAAGTCTACTTTAGCTCATAGCTTCATTCACCCCTATGTTTGTACGTTATTACTTTGAGTTTCTTCTTCAATTACCAAGAGCATACTTCTGTGAGACTTCTTACTCTAATCTGTCATTTTAAAAATATGTAAAAGTACTTTATGTATATTTTTGGTGTAAGCAACATTGTCACCAATCTAACATAAATTCAATAAATTAATAAAAAGTCGACCTTATTTGATACATGAAATGTTATAAATGTTGATATGAAATGTTCATTCAGATTGCTTATACAGGCACTTGGGACAATTGCTATTTCCAAATTTTTGAAATCATTATGTTTGTAGAACAACACATGTTTTATTTATTGAGAGAAATTTTACATCTGCTGTATCTACAAATAAAATATTTTGCTTGTATTGCAAAAAACGTCCTATTGATATAGAGTCAAATGGAAGAGCAAGGTTGGAGAGACAACAGGCATCTTGTGTGGGAGCTGAGGCTCAAGGGCCAAAGACGTGAAGGTGTTCATGCTGCACATACATTCTTGAGTTCTCCACATCATGCTCTTATCAAACTGCTATTCCTGTGACTGTCCCATATTTATTTGATCACATTATTTTTTGTGTGTGTGTGTGTTCCAGTATGGATGCAGCATGTCCCTCACTCACATTGTGACATTCTTTCCTATGTTATTCTAGGACTTTGGGTTTTGACAACTGTTGTAACAACTCCAGTGGACACAGTCCATTCCTGGTTCTGCTCCTTGTCCAACATGCAAAGGACTTTCCAGATCACCCTCTCACAAGCCATAACAATTTGTGCTATTAGACTGATTTATCTTTGTCAGTATGATATATCATTGAGGGCTTAATGTCATATGCACAATTATAATTGTACTCTCATTTCTCCAGTAAAATGTATGAATTCAATTATTAGGGAATAGACCTGTGCTGTTCTCTTTTGTGTTTTCAGGAAAAGTGTAGATATTTTTTAAACAACAAATCTGAAGAAAATATGAAGTTATTAAACAAAAAATGACATGGAGAAGGAAATCAGACTAAATGCAGTTGTTTCCAAAGAACTATATTAGACAAAGTTGAAGGGAATATTTAAGTCTAAATTCTGAGATAAGAGGAAACATAATAAATTAATAACCTCTAATGTAGTTAGATGTAGTTTAATAATTTAATTTAAAAGACATAAATAATATATTATACAAATATGCTTATAAAAATAGCATGTAGGAACCAGTAACCTAATATTATAATTTCATCCCACATAAAGAGATATCGATTCAAATACATTTGTGGATATAATGAATGTGACAGTTAAAGCATAAAGAAAAACATCCTTCCAAAAATAGCAGAACATGATGCAACTTTTAGAAGTAAATCTAGACTTCTGGGAAAATGGCATTAAAGTAGATAGGCATAGTTCAACACTCACAAAAACAAGGGAGGAAGGGCAAAAATCTATATGAGGGAGCAGCTTTGGTGATTTGCAGACCAGGAGAGTGCTGTACATCATCCATAAGAAAGACAGACAGAGAGATAAAGGAACCAAACAAAAATTGTGAGTGACTCAATCCTGGGCAGGAAATGGCAAATATATCCCATCCTCAAGGCAAATAGCATCCGTAAAACTCCTAACTCACTGCAGTTGACTGAGTGGGAATTAACATTCTCTGGAAGGATGTGGGGTCTGGCAGAGGCCAGAGGTGCAGAGATACAAACAAAAAATTACATTGCATATTAAGAAACAGGTAGAAATGGCTCAGTCTAATGAACAAACTAAAAAACAAAACAATTAATACAGAACATGGGAAAATGAAACAAGGATGTACAAACAAATATTATGAATCAACTTAATGATGTGAAGGAAGAGATAAAGGATATTAAGAAGAAACAAGGTGGACATACTGAAGAAATCATAAATATGCATTAAAAACAATGGATCTGATGGTGATGAATGGCAAAAGGCAGGAAATAAAAATATGCTGTTTGCACATAACAGCAGATTTGAACAGGCATAGGAAAGAATTAATGACATCTAAAGATAGTACATCTGAAATCAGACAGATAATAGAACAGATAGATAAAAAGATAGACAGAATTCAGCATTTCTCAGGGAATTGAATGATAACACAAAATGCACAAGCAAGCACATTATAAGCATCTGAGAGAGAGAAGAGATGGGAAAGGGGGCAGAAGGAGTGTTGGAGGAAATTGTGGCTGAAAATTTCACAACTCTTTTGAGGGACATGGGCATACATGTCCAGGAAGCACAGCACACTCCAAACAAAATAAATCTTAATAGGTCTACCTTGAGACATATACTTATCAAATTGTCAAACACTCAAGACAAAGAGAGAGTACTGAGAACAGCAAGAGAAGAGATCCATCACATACAAGGGTAATTTGATAAGATGAAGCACTGATTTCTCATCTGAAACCATGGAAGCAAGAAGGCAGTGGTATGACATAGTTAAGATGCTAAGAAAAAAACACTGTCACCCAAGAATTCTGTTTCCAGCAAAGCTGGCATTCAAAAATGAGTGATAGCTCAAAATATTCACAGATAAACAGAAATTAAGAGAGTTCATCAACAAGAAGCTTGCCCTTCAAGAAATACTAAAGGGAGTTCTGCAGGTTGAAAGGAAAAAACAGGAGAAAAAGCATTGTAGGAGAGTGTAAAAAGGAAAATTATTGGGAAGAATAACTAACAGACAAAAAGAGAAATAAAAAAGAAAATATGACATATATAAATCTAAAGAATGTGCATAATGTCAGTAATGCTTTAGCAGTAATAACCTTAAATAATAATGGATCAGACTCTCTAATCAATAGACACAGATTGACAGAATAGATAAGGAAATGTGATCCATCTATATCCTGTCTACAAGAAACTAACCGTAGACCCAGGGATGCAAGGAGGTTGAAAGTGAATAGTTGGAAAACGATTATACAGGCAAACACTAACCAAAAAAGGACAGGAGTAGCTATACTAATAGCAGTCAAAATAGACTTTAAATGCAAAACTATTTCAAGAGGCAAACGAGAACACTATATATTAGCAAAAGAGGTAATATATGAAGAAGAAAGAACAATTCATGAACATTTATGCACATAACCTGGGTGCCCCAAAATACATGAGGCAAACATTGGAAAAACTAATTGGAGAAATAGATGCCTCTAAAATTATAAGGGTGTGTGTGTCTTAACAACTCATTATCATCATTAGACATAACATCTCAACAGAGGTTCAATGAAGAAACAGAGACCTTCAATAATACATTAAAGCTGGTGTTCTTAACTTTTTTTTACCCCACAAACCCCTTTGCAAGTCAGATGAAAACCACGGGCCCCTTACTAAGCCCACACTATACTGTGTATTATTTAGGAAGTATTTCACACCCTCACCAAACACATCCCTACAAGAATAAAGTTTTATTGAATCTTCAATTCCACTACATGGACTCCCTGAAAACTTTCTATGGACCTATTGGGGAGGTGTGAGCCCCTGGTTATGAACTGCAGAGTTAGAGGCTCTAGAGCTAATAGACATATAGTGAACAGTAAACCTGTGTACAGCAGGATATATATTCTTCTCGAGCACACATGGATTATTGTACAGGATAGACCTCATGCTAGGTAACAGAACAGCGCTCCACAAATTTTGAAACACTGAAATTATACAAAATAAACTCTCTGACCACAGTGGAATGAAACTGGAAATCAATAAGGGACAAAGAACCAGAATAGGACAAAGATATGAAAGTCAAGCAACTCACTCTTAGCCAATCAGGAGTCAAGGAGGAAACTGCAAAAGAAATCAGTAACTACTTTGAAAAAAATGAAAATGAGAACACAACATATCAAAACCTATGGAATGCAGCACAAGCAGTACTGATAAGGGAAATTCATAGCCCTAAATATCTGTATTAAAAAAGAAGAGTTAAAATCAAAGATCTAACTGCATACATGGAGGAACTAGAAAAAGAACAGCAAACTGAAAACAAAGCAAGCAGCAAGAAGGAAATAACAAAGATTAGAGCAGAGCTAAATGGCATTGAGTAAAAAAAAACCCTAAAAAGTTAATACAATCAAAGGATCTGTTCTTTGAAAGCATTAACAAATTTGACAAAACCTTAGCTAGACTAACAAAGAAAAGAGAGAAGATGCAAGTACATAAAATTAAAAAAAAAACAAGGAAGGGAATATCACCAACTATCCTACAGAAATAATGTGTATCATAAGAGGATACTTTAAAAATTGTATGCCAACATGATGGATAACAGATGAAATGGGCATATTTCTAGAAACACACATGCAGCCTTCATTGACAAAAGAAGAAATCGATCAACTCAACAGACCAATCACAAGTAATGAGATTGAATTAAGTATCAAAAACCTCTCAACTAAGAAGAGTACATGAACAGATGGCTTCACAGATGAATTCAGTATTCATTCTTGAAAGAATTATCATGAATCCTGCTTAAACTGTTTTAAAAAATAGAGGTCTAGGGAACATTGCCTATCTCATTCTATGATGCCAACATCACCCTAATACCAAAGCCACATAAAGATGTCACAAAAAAAGAAAACTACAGCCCAATCTCTCTAAAAAACCTGGATAATAAAATCCTCAAGAAAATACCTGCCAAATGTATTCAACAGAATATCAAATGAATTACTCATCATGACCATGTGGGTTTCATCTCTGTTATGCAAAGATGGTTCAGCATTAAGAAAATCAATCAAATTAATACACCACATCGAAAGAGTGAAAGAAAATGTCACATGATCATTTCTTTTGATGCAGAAAAAGCATTTGACAAAAGACAGCATTCTTTCTTGATAAAAATACTTCAAAAATAGGAATAGAATGATTCTTCCTCAAAGTGATATATGGTATATCTGAAAACTCCACAGCTAATATACTCAGTGGTGAAATGCTAAAGACTGTCCCTCTAATATCTCAATAAGACAAGCATGTGCACTGTCACCATTCTTATTTAACATTGTGTTAAAAGTACTTGCTCAAGAACTTAAAAAAGTAACAGATAAAAAAAGGAATCCAAAATGGAAAGGAAGAAGTAAAAATTACACTATTTGCAGATGACACTATTTGCAGATGACACTCTTTGCAGATGACATGACCTGCAGATGACATAGAAAGCACTGAGAAATCAACAAAGCTCCTCGAACTTACAGACGTGTTCAGTAAAGTGGCAAGATATAAGATCACATGCAAAATTTAATAGCATTTCTGTTCACCAGTAATGAGCAATCTGAGGAAGGAATCAAAAAAATAATTCCATTTGCAATTATACCTATAAGAATCAAATACCTTGGCATAAAGTTAACCAAAGATGTAAAGCATTTGTACACAGAAAACTACACAACATTGCTAAAGAAGACCTACATAAATTGAAAAATAATCCATGTTCATGTTTTGGAAGACTAAACATCCTTAAGATGTCTGTCAAGCTCAAATTGATTTATATATTTAATGCAATCCAAATAAAAACTGCCAAAGCAATTTTTACTGAATTGAAAAACTAATTCCAAAATTTATTTGGATGACCAAGGGGCCAGAATAGCCAAAAACATAATGAAAATGAAAAAAGAAATTTTAGGAATCATGCTACATGATTTTAAAGCATACTACAAAGCTACAGAGGTCAAAACTGCATGGTATTGGCACAAGAATAGATATAATGACCAAGGGAACTGAATTGAGTGTTCTGATATAGATTCTCACATATGGCCAAGTAATCTTCAACAGGGCCCCCAAGCTCACTCATTTGGGAAGAAAAGACCTCTTCAACAAATGTTACTTTGAGAACTGGCTATCCATATGCAAAAGAATAAGAGAGGGTCACCATCTCATGTCCTATCGAAAAATTATCTCAAGAAGAAACAAAGACATAGAAATTAAAGCTCCTAGAAGATAATGTAGGGAAATATCTATACAATATTTTAGTAGTAAATGGCTTCATAAATTTAGACCCAAAACAAAAGCAATGAAAGATAAAATAGATAAATGGAAAAATAACCCATTTAAGAAATGGGCAAGAGAATTGAATAGACACTTCTCCAAAGAAGAAATACACATGGTTATAAAGCTTATGAGAAGATGCTCAGCATCACAACCCTACAGGTAAATGCAAACCAACACTAAAATGTGATATCATCTTGTATCTATTAGACTGGAGGCTATTTTAAAACAGAGGGCTACAAGTGTGGGAGAGGATGTGGAGGAAAGGGAATACTCATCCTATGGTGATAGGCATGTAGAACGGTGCAGTCATTGTGGAAGACATTTTGGCAGGTGATCAGGAACCAAACTATAGAACTGCCACATGATCCAACAATCCCACTTCTGTGTATATACCCAGAAGAATTGAAAGGAGGGACATGAACAGATATATGCACATCAATGCTAATAGTGGCATTATTCACTATTGCCCAAAGATGGAAACAGTCCAAGTGTCCATCAAGAGATGCATGGCTAAGCAAATTGTGGTACATACATAAAATATAATATTAGTCATCTGTTAGAAGAAAGGCAGTACTAACATACGGGGCAACTTAGATGAATCTTGAAGACTTTATGTTGAGTGAAGTAAGCCAGTCATTGAAGGACAAATATTACATGACCTCACTGATATGATTCAAGCAAATTGAACAGACTCACAGAGTACGTAAGAAAGGTTATCAGGAGACAGAAAGGTAGTAGAGTGTGGTGAGCTTATGCTCAAAATGGGCAAAAACTATGATAAGGTGGAAGGGCATGGTTTGGCAGTGGATGATGTTATAGGTTGCAGTGATCTGATTTGTTTCGATGGTCTTGGATTTGAGGTGGAGTAAGGTGGGGCGTTTAGTTTGGACTACCCATGAAACTGAGGATGGGGCTGGAGGAAAGAGCAGGTGAACTCTGGGGATTTATAAGCCTGTGATTCAAACTACAATGGTGGGAATGTTCTTCTGGCTAATATGTCAGGGGAGGGTTACTGGTGCAGGGCATTGGGGGTTTGTGGATATGTGGTATACAATGCACCTGGGGAATGCTTCTATGTAACATAAAAGTGTTCAACTTGTCATAGTGTGTTGTTTCCTTGAGTGGAGACCTACAAAATAAACAAAAAACTGTACAACTCCCATCCTCGGGACTCCTGAAAGGTTCTCAATTAGAGGGGCAAGAATCGCTTGAGAACATTGACCATGCCTAATTAAAGAAAACAGGCCATTATGTCAAGTACTCAATATTATTGTATGTAACTATGAACCTTTTTGTTCAAAATTTGAAACTTAATGGTTGCCTTAGGTTCCAAGGGTATGGGGAGGGAAGAATAGAATAAATGGAACACAGGGCTTTGGAATTGTTCTGCATGATCTTGCAATGATGGATACAGGACATTTAAAATTTTGTCAAAACCTGTAAAAGAGTACAAAACAAAATGTTGACTGCATGATTCTCCTGACACAGCCTCACAAATTATTTCTACACATTACTTGGACAATTTGCATCTTTTCTTCAGGAACTTAAGATGCATACTGTCCAAATGGTAAGATCTAAACCCAATGCACACAGGAGAAAATCCTGACCTGGAGGGCTCAGTGTCATACCCAAAGTCAGGTGAAAAGCTGGGGCTGCAATTCAGGCCCTACCCCAACAGAGCAATTAAGAAGAGACTAAGAGACACTGGAAGGGAAGTCAGGCACAGGAGAAAGGTGCCCAAAGGGTCTCCAGAAAGTGGAGGATGTGCTGCAGAATAGGGCAGAGGGAGTAGCAGGGAGAAGGGAAGGGCAGGTTGGCAGCTGGCAACAGTGGGGAGTGGGAGCATGAGCATCTTGTCCAGCACCAGAAGCCCAGAGACTCAAGTGGCCCATACAGAGATGCAGTATGTGGCCTTGCTCATGGGGTTCTGAGCGGGCCCCACAGTTCTGCTGGATATCACCAAGCTGATAGAAGGAAGCGGTCGATGAACAGATGCTTGAACCAAATAGCAGCAATGTTCATCTTGTTGAACAAATGACCCAGCTTTCACAGGCTTTCTTCCTGGATGAGACAGTGTCGTTAACAGCTTCATTTGTTTGGTTCCACATCATTTTAAATAACAAACGTCTGAAATCGAATGTGTGTAATGATTACGTAAGCAAATGTCCCCCAAACGTATATGCATCTACTGTAAGCTTCCCTATGCCATTGACTTGCTCAGTGTAGCTCTCTTGATATGTCTAAGTAGGTGAATTTATTTCACCTTTTACAATCCACTGTCCTTCAGGAAAATAAAATATTGATTGTTTTATTTTAACTTTGTTTATTAGACCCATGGCAGCTACATGTCCTTAATGAAAGAAACTATTTTGAAATCAATTTCTGAACAATTGTCCAGAATAGAATGCTTGATACATCTAGTTTATACTGACCCTTCAAAGGAAGTTTGTATATAATCTGCTAACCTTAAAGCATCTAAAAACATCAGTGATCTAATTATGATCTTGAATATGTGAAAAATGTGTTTCATTGCCATATGCAATATCAGTATCTTAGAAAGAACTTGCATAGGGTATCTTTAGGTCAGCCTCCTTCACCCCAGCCAACCCCATGCTATAATGCTATAGAGAAAAGTAGCCAAATAAATATCTGAAATTCTTTATACGCTTTCAAATGAATCAGTAAAACAGTTCACAGGGAACTAAAGCAGATATCAAGTATCATTAACAGAAACTAAATCCTCCACTCTGTCCAAAATGTTTGTTTTATTCAATCATTTCTGTCAAAGACAGAGAAAACTCTAATTTTGAACAGATGAGATTATGCATAAATTGTAGCCTACCATATCTTAAATTATTCTACCTCTTAATGACTATCTTAATATAATTTACTTACCTTGCATGAAAGAATATAGTTTGCAAGATGTCATTTTTTGAGACACTCTGAGGATCTGAAAATGTTCCTCAGAGTAAAGTATAATCAAAGATAGAAAAAAAGAGGAAGGTTCCAAGGATGTATATGAATGAGTTAATTATCACCCTTCTTATGTTTCCACAGTCATTGGCATGCCTGAGAAATTTACAAATATGACAATCATAACAGAATTCATACTCATGGGATTTCCTCATGACTGGCTGCTACAGAGACAGAATGCCACACTTTTCTTCTTCATTTTACTGACAGCACTCACAAGAAACCTCCTCAGTATCACCCTCACCACCCTTGACCAGCATCTCCTGGTCACCATGTATTTCTTCCTGAGGAATTTATCTTTTATGGATATGTGCTTCTTCTCCATCACTGTCTCCAAATCCATCCTGAACTCTTACCAACAGCCATTCCACCTTCCTTCTAAGGTGTGTCTCACATGCTTTTTTTACTCTGTATTTTTCACTGGCACAGACTATGCCATTTATAGTCATGCCCGATGACCACTCTGCTGCCATTTTCCATCTTCTGCCCTAGGGCTCCATAATGATTAGAGGTGCCATGTGCAGATGCAAACTGCATTGTGGCCCAGTGGTTATGTTTACAGCTCCATTCATGTGGCAGATACCTTCTCTGTCAGTTTCTGTGAGCTGAACATTGAGCATCAGTTTTCCTGTGCTCTTCCAACATTGTTTACCCTTTCTTCTTCTGGAGTGCATGTTTTAGAATATGCATTCACTTATGGTTGTTTATCTTTCCTGTGTTTTATTTTAGTGGTTGTTTCCTATGTTCACATTCTTGCCACCATCATAAAAATTCAAACTGCACAAGACAGGTGCAAAATTTCCTCTGGCTCCATGCCCCATCACTGTTGGTGAACTTGTTCCTCTCTTCTGAAGTCATTGCACACTTCAGTTCCAACTCCAAGACTCCATCATCACTGGGCATCTTTATGTCTGTGTTATACTCTCTTTTACCTCCCACCCTGAATCCTGTCACTTACAGCCTAAGGAACAGGGACATGAAGGTGGTCATTGGCCAAATATTCAGTGTGTAAATGGTACCAAAATGGTAAATGTCTAAAATATCTATGACTCCAATATCTACTAAAGTATATCAAATTATTTGGTGTAAAGGAATCTATCTAAAGGTTAATAGTTACCTTCTAATCCATTATTACTACTACAGAGGTATTCCTTTCATTATCCCCAATGTGCCTTTCTCCCTTTCCCTCCTGATGAAATCGGATTGAGAAAGGCTTTTCCTGGGTTTGGAACAATGGTCTAGATCGAGATTGTTACCATGGTGAGGATGATGGCATGCCTGTCAGTCTAAGTGATTCACACGGTTTTTCTCAATCTTGCCACACAAAATCTTTGCAAGGCAACTACTATTAGTATCCCCATGTTTTCCATCAGAAAAATGGAGGCATACAGAAATTAAGGAAATATCTTAAGTCATGCTGTTGGTAACTGGTAAGGTTGGGTTCACTAACCATGTAATCATAACCAAGGTGATAGTCTGTTCACTAAGCACAGACTTGGATGTCATCCTCACACCACTGTGCCATCAGATGGGTTCTCTTTTCTTGGTCATTGCATGCTTTGTTATAATATTAATATGACTATAAAGTATCAGTTATCCAAAACAGGTAATAAAAACATAACTGTTAATATTTGTTGAGGGTGGGTCTTTTGTATAAAAGTTCATTTTCCTTCATTGGGTAAATGGATAAACATTTATATAATGAAAAACAACTAAAAATAAGAAAAAGGAAATACTATTAATATATGGAGCAGTTTGGATAAAATCAAAGATTATTGCTGAGTGAAACCATCTCAAAGGATTTATATTGTATGATTGTACTTAAATGACATACTGAAAATGGCAAAACTATAGAGATGGAGAGATTAGTTATTGGAAAGGATTAGATATGAGCAAGGGTTTGACTCTAGAGGGGACAAATAAAGGAAGCATTTTTGGGTGATGAGACTGTTCTGTATTTGGTTGTGATGATAGTTATATGATTACGTACATATGTGAAGCTGAGAGAACCGTACAACAAAATAAGTAAATTTACTTTGTTAAGAGTCAGCCAAAAAATACAAACAATTGAAACAAAATTGCATGTTTTCCAGTTAACTTTCATGCCCATTCTACATCCTCTTGGCCCATCCTCTTTGATAGCTATTGCTGCAGAACCAGCTGAGAGAAATGTGTTCTGACAGTATCTTTCAGCTGCATCTTGCAATTCTGCTTAGTCTCCTAGGGATTCTGGGTCTTTGCATGTTGGCTGCTCACAAGGAAGAATGAATACCAGCCTGTTGAGAGAGTCAAAAACCTTTGGGCGATTAATGGGAAATGAGAGCAGCTAGAAAAGTCTTCTTTCTCTATTTCTTGAATACAGACTTCTGAGTCTCATCCTGCCTGGCTTCTGAGAGGATCCTCTGCAGGAGTGAGCTCCAGGGGCTCACAGCACTAACCAGATCATAATTCATCCTTGAGTTGATAGTTCCTCATATAATGTTTCACTCCTCTCATTTCCAACTCATGTCTCCAGGAATAACTTCTCCAAGTGCACTAACAGTGCAAAGGCTGTTTTCTCATGGTGTACATTGAGAAAAGATAAGCTAAGAAAACAAATCATTAAAGAAATCTTATAAAATGCAATTTTGGCGATATTTACTTTGGTAATGTACAATATTCTATGGACATTGTCTATTGTTTGAAATCTATTGCTACTTTTAGTAATTATATATAATTCAATTATAAACTTAAAAATTAGCTATAATCTAAATACTTTTAGAATATTTCATTACTATTTAAATCTTTATTTGAGCGCATATAAACATTTTAAAGCTCCTGATACCTACTGCAAATTGATTTCCTGTAACATCCCACTACTTTACTATATAAAAGCTGTGGAGGGAGGAAACTTCACTCATCACCTGCAGAGCTACATGGAAAACACTGTTAAAATCTGGAGTTATTTGATGGTTAAAAATTAGTATTTGTTGATTTTCCTCAGTGAATTTGAAAATTTTTCACATATTCATTTGCCAAATGGAATTCCAAATCCATTCCATTTGTATGGGCATAACTCTCAACTGGGTAATAGTAGATGTTCATCACTGAGGGACTTTTGTCAATTTTTAACTTTCAGGGAACTGTGGCATGAACTTCCATTATTGATTCATCTTTACTTATGTTTAAAGAGATAATAAGAACATATCCAAAGGACATGGGTTTAATAAAGACAGTCAATGGTATCAACAAATTGCATCTTGATTATGAACTAAAACTCTGAAGTTAGAAGGGAAGGGGAAAAACATCAGATTTTATAAAGTAGTGTCTGAGGAAGAGTTGGATGAATTATGTACTCCATCTCTATGAAATCAGTGGTGGTATTTATCCCTTGGTTGAAGCTAGCAGACTAATATTATATATTTTAAATTGTGTCCACAGAAGGAATGGGGACCCACAAATATTAGTTTGCACAATAGAGTATAATCCTGTCATTAGGGTCAGATGAATATTCTGCTGTATTTTCCAAATTGCATCCTCTCAAAGGTGAAATTCAGCATCATTAGTCATGATGGAAATACAATAGAAACCTTAATTATTGAATAGATATACAAAAGAATACGAATGGTAGCACTACATATAATAGATATACAACTTAAAATAATGGAATTCTCAATCAATGATAAAAATTAACAAATAAATTGTGGTATATTCATGAAATGGGAGTATAAAAAGCAGAAAAAATGTGCAAATTATGTCTACATATTAACAATATAAATTACTTGCTGATATATAATATGGAATGAAAAAGGCAACAAAATGCATACAAAATATGCTTTTATTTATCTAAAATTCAAAAGTAGTCACATTTTATTGTCTGAAAGAAGTCAGCTAAACATGATTAGTGTAGTGCATGGGTGCACTGTCACAATCACCCATCCTAAGGTCATGTGTACTGGAAGCAAAATTTTGTTAGTGGATCCCTGGAGATAAACGTTAGTGGTACCAGTACTATTTCCATTCCTTGATTCCTGAACCTGTGCCTATGGAGAAACAGCACCATATATTGGGTGCTGATTTAGAACCCATACAGACTCTGGGAGAATATTGTTCCAGCATTGCAAGTTGTTGCCATCATGTAGGTGCTGTAATTGAGTCTTCAAAGGCCATTTCTTTGTTCTAATGATCCCATGTCTTCAAGATGATGGGGTACTACTGAATTCCATGAACATGGGCTCACTGTCGTATTTTATTTGCTGTGAAATGAGTTTCTTGATTATAAGCAATTCCATGTGGAATACTGTAATTCTGACATATATAATGTAAAAGTACATATATATATAATGTATATATTATAATATTGTAGAAATTAGCCCATGTGACTGTGACTGTGGGTATGTAAAAGTTAGAATTCTATAGGGCAAGCTTTAAGCTGGGAATGCTGATCAGTGTTTTTAATGAGTTCACCAGGGAAAACAGGCTTGCTGAAGGACAGATGGAAATTCTTTCTGACTACTGAAATCATCAGTTCTCTCCTCTTAATGCCTTCAACTGATTGTATGTGATTCCATTGCTCACATCCTTCTCATGGTTGAAGGCAATCTTAGCTGACTGTAGATATAATCAGCCATAGATGTATCAATTTGATGATGGTTTAAATCCATGAAATATCTTCACAGTAGCAATCAGGAAAGTGCTTGCTTGACCAAACAACTAGACATCATAATCTAGCCAAATTGACACATGAACTCAAGCATCATATGTATGCATGTACACTGCCTTCTGTTTATCCAGTTCTCTGATGATGGATACTTAGGTTGCTTCCAATTTTTGGCTGTTGTGAATAATGTTGCTCTGAACATCACTGTGAAAATATCTGTAATAGTCACTGATTTCAATTCCTTGGTGGATATACCTAGAAATAGGGTTGCCAAGTCATGTGGTAATTCTTTACCTAACTTTCTGAGCAAATGCCAAAACCACATTTACTGCTCTATTTTACATTTCCAACAACCATGAATGAATGTTCTCATTTGTGCACATTCTCTCCAAAACTTCTTATTTTACATTTTTTAAAATAACCATTTTCTTTGGTGTATAATGGTGTTTTTATTTTGAATTGCAATTCATTAATGCTTATGATATAGGACATCTTTTCATGCTTATTGTTCATTTGTAGATTTGCAAAACTTTTAAACTATTTTTTATTAACTTTATTTTGTACATTTAATAATTGAAAATATAAACAAAACCTAAAGAGAAAACACAGTTGAATAAAAACATCCAATTCTCAATTAAATGTACTGGATACATATAATTTTTTTTAAGTCATATAATATGTTACACAATATATTTGGTTCATAGTAATGCAATCATACAGTATTTGTCCTTTTGTGTATGGCTTGCTTTGCTTAACATAATGTCCTCCAGGTTTATCCATGTTGTCATATGCTTTACGACTTCATTTCTTCTTACAGCTGCATAATATTCCATTATTTGACCACTGTAGCTTTGTAATATGTTTCAAGGTCAGGCAGTGAAATTCCTTCCACATTGCTCGTCTTTTTTAAAATGCTTTTGGCTAGTCGGGTGCACTTTCCCTTCCATATGAATTTCATAATTGCTTATTCTAATTTTGTAAAGTAAGTTGTTGGCATTTTGATTGGTATTGCAGTGAATCTATAAATCACTTTGGATAAGATTGGCATCTTCATGATATTTGTTCTTTCAATCCATGAACACGGAATGGTTTTCCATTTGTTTAGGTCTTGTAAAATTTCTTTTAGCATTGTTTTAAAAAAGATATCTGCATATAGGTCCTGAACTTCTATGTTTAAATTAATTCCTAGATATTAAATTAATTCCTAGATATTAATTCTTTTTGTTGCAATTGAAAATGGAATTTCTCCCCTGATTTCCTCCTCAGATTGTTCAGTAATATTGCACAATTTATAAAATTGGGTTCTTTGTCTTTATGTTGCTGGGTTGTTGGTTTTTTAAATTTCTGGATATTAAGCCTTATTATATAAGTGTTTTCCAAATATTTTCAATCATTCTTCAGGTTGTTGTTATTACTTTCTTGATAAAGTCCTTCAATGCACATATTTTTAATCTTTTTGGATTCCCTTTCATGTATTTTTTTTTTTCTTGCTCTGCTTTTCGTGTAAAGTCTAAGAAACCTTTGTCAAACACAAGGTCCTGAAGATGTTTCCCTGTGTTTTCTTCTGGTAGTTGTATAACTTAGGATCTTATTGTTAGGTGTTTGAACCATTTTCAGTTAAGTATTGTGTGTTAGTGTGAGGTAAGGGATACCCCTTCATTCTTTTGCATATAGATATTTATTCTTCCTAACACCAATTATTGAAGAGAATATTCTTACACCATTGAGTGAATTTGGCAACTTTATAAAAATCCATTGGCCATAGTGAGGGTTTATTTATCAATTCCATTCCCTTCCAATGAATTCCATTGCTCTATATGTCTATCCCTGTGTCAGTATCATGTTGGTTTGATTACAAGATTTGATTTCATTACAAGTGTACAGAAACATAACTGATTTGTTTTTGCATAGATCTTGGTACCCCTCCAACTTTGTTGAATTTGTTTATTAGCTCAATGGGTTTTTTGCAGATTTTCCAGGATTTTCTAGATATAGGATCAATTCATTTGTAAATAGGATTTGTTTTATTTCTTCATTTCCAATTTGAATGCCTCTTATGCTATTTTTTTGCCTAATTGTTTTGGCTAGGATGTCTAGTACAATGTTGAATGGTAGTGGTGACTGTGGGTATCCTTGTTTTGTTCCTGTTCTAGGGAGAATTTTTTCAGGCTTTTACAATTTTGTATGATGTTAGCTATGCATTTTTCATATAAGCCCTTTATCATGATGTGGTAGTTTCCTACATTTCTGGATTTATCAAGAGGGTTGCTGGATTTGTCAAGCATTCTTCCAAGTGTTCTATTTACGGGGTGCATTACATTAAATTAATTTCTTATGTTGTAATGATTTTGCATACTTTTGATAAATCCACTTTGAACATAGTGTATAATTCTTTCAATGTGCTGATGGATTCAGTTTGCTAGAATTTGTTGAGTATGTTTGCATCTATATTCATAAGAGATATTGGTCTGCAATTTTTTCTGGTGTCATTATCTGACATTGGTAATAAATTGATGCTGGCTTCATAGAATGAGATAAGGAGCTGTCCATACCCTTGAATTTTGGGGAAGAATTTGAGAAGGATTAGTGTTAATGCTTTTTGGAGCATTGGGAAAAATTTATCAGTGAAGCCATCTGGTTTTGTTTTTTGTTGTTGTTGTTGAGGGAATATATTTATTGATTCAGTCTCTTTAATTGTTATTGATTTGTTGAATTGTCTATATATTATTAAATCAGTGGAGTTCTTATATTTTTTACATTTTATATTTTTATAATTTTATATTTTATATTTTTATATATTACATTTCTATATTTTATATTTTTTATTATTGGAATTTTTCCATTTAATCTAGATTTTCTAATATGTTGGCATGCAATTTTCATAGTATTCATTCATATAGCTGTTTATTTCTGTGGGATCATTATTAACGACCCCCATTTCAATTCTGATTTTAGTCATTTGTGTTCTCTCTCTTTTTTTCTTTGTCAGTCTAGGTATAGGTTTTTTAATTTTACTCATCTTTTCATAGACTCAAAGATTGGCTTTATTTATTATATATTTTTTCTTGTTGCCTATTTCATTTATCTCTTATATGAGCTTTGTTATTGCCTTCCTTCTGTTTATTTTGGATTTAGTTTACTCTAATTCATTCTAGAGTAAGGTTAGGGCTCTGATTTGAGATATCACTTCTTTATTCCATGAATTTAGAGCTATAGATTTTCCTCTCAGGATTGGCTTCACTGCAATACATAAGTTTGGTATGGCATGCTTTCATTTTCATTCACCTGAAGATATTTTCTAATTTATCTTTAGATTCCTTATTTAACCCATAGATTGTTTAAGAGTGTGTTGTTTAAAAGCCACATATTTGTCATTTTTCCTGTTCTCTCTCTGTTACTGATTTCTAACTTCCTTCCATTGTGGTCAGATAAGATTCACTGTGTGACTTCAATATCTATAAATGTGTTGAGACTTGTTTTGTATATCCTTGGTATATCCTTAGGAATGGTCCATGGGTGTAAGAGATGAATGTGATTCTGCTGTAGTTGTGTAAAGTTTTCTATATATTTCTGTTAGAGACAGTTGGTTCATAGTTTCATTCAAGTCTTCTATTTCTTCATTAGCTTCTGTCCAGATATTCTATTCATTTTTTTCTATCTATTCATTTTTGAAAGCAGTTTTATCCATCATTGAAAGTGGAGTATTGAATTCTTCTACTATGAATGTAGAACTATCCACTTCTCCTTTCAAATCTGTCAATATTTTTTTCATATATTTTTGGGCTTTACTTATATGTACATATGTGTTCAGAATTTTATTGTTGCTATTGTTCAATTGACTATGTTGTCTCTATGCCTTTTTCTTCTCTTTTGCTTGTAACAGTTTTGATTTAAAGTATATTTCATCTGATATTGGTATTGCTACAACCAATCTTTTTTGTTACTATATCCACTGATTTTTTTATCCTTTCACTTTTAACCCACTTATGTTTTTGATTTTTTTTTAAGTCTCATGGAAATGGCATATATTTGGTTTCTGTTGATTTTTTTATCCATTCTCCCAATATCTGCCTTTTGACCAGATAATTTAATCCATTTATATTTAAGGTGACTGCAGATATTGCACCATTTCTATACCCTCCTGCCAACCTTTCTCTTTTATTTGTTAAAAATTATATCTTTATACATATTTACATAGATTTATCATTACTTTTCATGCACTTGCATTTTAGAACTTGCAAGATGTAAAATGTGGAGTTATAGCCAAACAGCTGAGTACAATAATTGCTTTTGATTTTTCAATTACCCAGTTAATAGATGTTAAAACAAATATCATACAATTGGCTGAAATTTATTGCCTCATGGTTTCAGAGGGTAGAAGAAGTCTTGCTACCTAAAAGTCCAGTATCTTTTGTCTAGCTGGCAAGCTTTGAGGTTTCTTGGATTTTTCATCAAATGGCAGTGCATATATTGACATCTCTTTTCTTTTCTGGATTCCATTTTCTTCTAGCTTCTTGCTACCCCTTGTGGCTTTCCTTTTCATCTGAATTTCACTCTGCTTTAAAGTACTCTAGTGTTCTGAATTAAAGCCCAATCTGATTCAAATGGGCCACACTTTAACATGAAACAACAACATGAGGAGATCTTATAGAATGGGCAAATCCCACCAGAAAGGAGACCAAGACAAAGAGTCCAAACTGTGATATACAATTCAATCCTTAACAATTATCTTTACTGATGATCTTTATTTATTTGTAATACTTTAAACTAGTCTATTTTTTGTTGGTTTCAGTCCAAAAATTACCTTTATCCTCACTTGAAGGGAAGATTTAGTGGTGATGAATTTTCAGGTTTTGTTTGCCTGGTGTTACAGTTGGGCAGTTTGATGTAATTATGAATTCCAAAAATGTAATTGGATCATGCTTGTAAACTGATCTGTTAATCTGGGCATGATTAAGTTATGACTAGGGCGTTGAGCCCCACCCCTTGGTGGGTGGGGAATCGAATATAAAAGGCAAGGCAAAGAACAGATTTGAAGCAGTCTTTGAGAAGCAGTTTTGATGTTGGAAAGAAGGCCCCAGGAGAAGAGAAGCAAGCCGTTCACCTGATCGTCTACAGCTGACCTTGTGGAGGAAACCGGAGCTAAGCCTGGAGAGAAACGCAGCTCCGGGAAGAGAGGAACCCAAGAAACCTGAACCCTGGGCAAATGTCGGCAGCTGTCTTGCTCCAACACGTGACAGTGGACTTTGGTGAGGGAAGAAACTTATGCTTTATGGCCTTGTAACTGTGGACTTCTACCCCAAATAAATATCCTTTATAAAGACCAACCCATTTTGGTATTTCACATTAGCACCCCTTTGGCTGACTAATACACCTGGGAATGTCTTCATCTCTCCCTGATTTTTGAAAAACAATCTTATGAGAGAAAAAATCCTTCACTGGTGATTATTTTCTATAGTTCTTTGAATATTTGCTCTCACTGCCTTCTTGCCTCCGTGGATTCTGATGAGAAATCAGGACATGATCTTATTGGGGCACCATTATACAGACAGTTTGCTATTCTCTTATAGCATTCAGAATTCTCTACTTGTCTTTGGCATAACACAATTAGATTATATTGTAACTTGGAATTTTTTTTTTTTTCAGATTTATCATGTTTGGATTCCATTGAGATTCTTGAATGTGTACACTAATTTCTTTAATTTAATTTGTGAAGTTTTTCACCATTATATTTTTGGATATTCCTTCTTCCCATTTTTCTTAATCATCTCCATCTGAGACTCCCAAATATTTTATTTGTATATATAATGTTGTCCTACAGATCTCTTAGGCTCTGTTCACATTTTTTTTCATTCTTTTTTTTTCTGTTCCTCAGCCTATATTATTTTGTTTGTCTTATCTTTGAGTTCCTGGATTCTTTCTGTCAGTGCTAATCTGCTCTTGAAAGCATCTAAGAAATATTTTATTTTAAACAATGTGATCTTTAGGTAAAGTATTTCTGTTTGGTTCCTTTATTTAGAAAAAAAGGTCTAACTTTTTAGTGAGAGTCTTATATTTTCATTCATTGTTTTATTTATATTCTTTAGTTCTTTCTTTGTTTCTTTGTTTGTCTTATGATCCTTTGTTGCATACTGCATATTTTAAAATTTTCATGCTATCTCTAGGGCTTTTAGTCCCTGAGGAGTTTATTCCTTAAATTGGTATCCAAATAGCAATATAACAGAGATTTCCTTGAGTACCAGAAGCTAATAATATGCAAATATAGTCTTTCACAGTCTTTGTAAATATCATCTGAGTTGGCTGGTGTTCTCCTTCAGAGTCTAGATCGTCTACCAAGGAGATAAGACTGAGACAAAAGTATGAGGTCCTTGCTGCCTTTTCTGAGCCTGTGTATTTTCATTGGCATACACTCAGTCTTAAAAATTCCCCAACTTACAGGGATCTGAATGACCTCTCTACTGCCTATGAAATAGACTATCCCTACAACCTGGGTGCCTTAATGTATATTTTAAAGCCAGTAATCCTTTGTTCTGTGAAACTATGACTTGCTTCTTTCTTAAAATACTTTAGCTGTGAACAAGCTGATTCTTCCTGCAGGGCAATTCTGAGTGAGTGAGTCAGAGACAAATGCTCTGGCTACGTTTTTAGACTGCCACCCATAGAATGGCACTGACATATAGGCAACACAATAAGTGCATAAGGGATAATCTCCTCCCTCCAAAACATAGCCAGGGAAAAACTATGAGAACATAGGCCAGTGCCACACTGCACTACAGAGTGGTATATGGAGGGGCCAGCAGTGGCACTACAACCTTCTCCTTCTGATTTGTAGTTGTGCCTTCTTAACTCACCACTCCCCCCAGTTACTATAACATTTTGCTCTCTTCACAAGTTTCAGATAGATGACTTTGCAAGTGTTTCTAGCTGTTAAAATATTCTGTGTGGGGCCTGAAACATGAAACACCATACACTGCCATCCTGTTCAAATAGCAGGAGTGTTTAAGTTTTTTTTAAACAGGGTTTTGTAAGTGGAAATAAGAGCATAAAAATGAGGAGAGAAAT